>JAAAKG020082696.1:0-16724 GCA_010014905.2 Druon quercuslanigerum | reverse complement strand
TACAAGAGCTCAATGAAGACGATCCTGATCGTCGGGTTGAATTTTGTGAAATTATGATGGACAGAATTGATAGAGATTCTCTTTTCTTGTACATTACAGTATTTTCAGATGAAGCTACTCTCACTTGAAAAGGTTAAGTTAACAGGCAAAATTGTAGATATTGGTCAGACACAAATTCTGATTGGATGTTGGAGAGTCACACACAATATCCACAAAAGAATAATGTTTGTGCCGGTGTCTTGAATGATACATTGATAGGCCCTTTCATCATCGATGGTAATCTCAATTCCCGTGCATATGCAGAGCATTTCAGAAACTAAATTGTACCAAGAATAAGGGAGATTACAGGCGTTAATTTTCAAAATATTTGGTTTCAGCAGGGCGGAGCAGCGGCTCATATGGAGGTATGGAGGTATGGAGATTCGAGCATATTTGGATACTCAGTTCCCTCAAAGGTGGATTGGAAGAAGGGGTGAAATCGAGTGGCCTGCTAGATCTCTTGATCTGACGCCTCTCGACTATTTTCTTTGGGGTTATTTATAAAGCTAAGTATACTCAACGCCACCCCAAAGCTTAGACGAATTGCAGAATCGGATTCTGCAACAAGCTACTTTGATTGATAATGAGATGATTCGTAATGCTGTAACTCATTTTTACAATCGCATAGCTTTTTGTCTTGAAGCTCAAGGTTTTCAGTTCGAACATCTTCACTGAATCGTGGGAGGCAAAGGGACTCACGCTAATGAAGCACCCCAAAGGGAATAGAATTTATTACGTCCACTTCGTTGTTCCTGGGTAATGCTAAACGTAAACGTAAACTGCTTGGAAAAAATTTTGAAATAACCTTGAAAAACCCTTGAAGGTCATCACCAAGATCAATACAGAGCTCACCAATGAATTTCTCGTTTAAAATTTACTTCAGGAGTTGCACTGACCTCTTGGCAATCTTTGTTAATTTCAAATAACCTTTTACTAACCGTGAACGTTACACTTGACCTATGGCTTGGGTACGTACCTGAACGTAGAATTTTCCGCTCTATCAATTGCAGATGTAAAAAGAGGGGTTTCCGTTTAAAGAAACAAAGTTGAGCTTCAAAAATCCATGAAGGTCAACTTCAATGTCAAAATAAAGGTCACCATTGAATCCTTTGTTGAAATTTACTTCAGGAATGACCTTCAATTTTTTGAAAAATATGTTACCTGAGAAAATATCCTGTATATCCTGTTTAGACACCCTGTATAAAGAATATGATTAAAATTAAAAAAGTCACAATTGTATTGTAAATACATGATTAAAAAAAATTATTGATACAATATTATCAAATAACTGATATCTTATGTCTACAAAAACTGTTACGATATTTATTGAACACATGACACATTTTATCAGGATTTATTTTAACTTTATTTTTTAAGTGTTTACACTTTTAACATATCTCTATCTCTTTTCCACAAAAATAAAAATTTTAATTGTACTTTTAAGAAACTTTTGTTATTGTAGATGGTATAAGTTGCCAGAAAAATGTTTTTTTAACAAATAAAATATTCAATACCCAGAACTATTTTATTTAACAATTTTTATTTCGTTTAAGCAAATTTTTTTATCTTTAAAACGTATTAGAACATTTTTTTAACATACTATCCTAATAAATAACTGCTTCATTTTTTGGCGAAAAGATTCCCTACAACTTGACATTTTCGAATGCATTCAAAAAAAAGTTCTTACTTAAAGAATCAATACAATCGAAAAATTATCTATAATTTACGATTTATCAACATTTTTTTCCGAACGAATTCAATCTTCTGTCACTTCCACTATTTTTTGAAAAATTTAAAATGGTAGCTGTATAACCAGCAGAACCAATAATATCGTTTAGTTTTTTTTTAAACTGCGCGCGAGAAAAAACCAATTAGATGCTGAATGCGACGCATGCGCAGTAGATAAAGTAGCTCTCGTTGCGACGACCAAACCTGGTCCTCAATTAATCTTTTCCAACTTACGTCTAAACGAAATAAGGTGTCGCACTGAAAGTTTGGAAAATGAAAGAGGAGGATGAAAAAAAAATATTTTCGATGAAAGGAAAAGTGGAAAATATATTGGTACTTTTCTCTCCCAACTCACGTCCACACGGAATTAGATATCGTGTTGAACAT
Source organism: Druon quercuslanigerum (assembly GCA_010014905.2). Lineage (NCBI taxonomy): Eukaryota > Metazoa > Arthropoda > Insecta > Hymenoptera > Cynipidae > Druon > Druon quercuslanigerum. The sequence goes on along the minus strand of JAAAKG020082696.1, from coordinate 14,570 downwards.
CTGGCTCGATAATTAGAGGGCACGTAGGAATGTGGCACGTAGGTAGGCCGGCACGTAGGTCCTCAATAATTAGAATTGTTTTAAAAGACATTTAGAAAGTTTAAATATCTTAAAAAGATTTTTAAATGTGGTTAATTTGAAAAAAAATTTTAAAGAAAACGTAGTTTTTTACAATTTTGTAAGAAAGAAGATTTAAATAAATTTTGAACGCTTTTAAGTGAATTAAACAATATTCTCTAGATTGTCAGGAAAATTTAAAGTCATTTTCCAAAAGATAAGTGTCATTAAAAAAATTTTCAAGCATAAAAATATAAGATAAAATTATACATTGTAAACAAATTTAAATAATTTAAAATAATTCATTTAAAAATTGGATTTTCGGCATAACTATTTTCATGAAATATAGCTTAAGGTTTATTAAAAAGTGAATTTTTATTATACTTTTTAAAACACGAATTAAATTTATTTCAAACTAAAAAATAAACGTTGTTAAAAAATAATTTATAAAATGGTGATAATTCATAAAATCGTTTTTGTTTAAAAATTCTATTCAGGCATTATAAAATCGTTTTTTTCAATGAGATTAGCAGAGAATCTTTTAAGGAATAAAATATAAGCACTACAGCATAATAATTAAATAAGAATTTCAACTTTTACCTCAGAGAAAAAGAACAACATTAACATTTAAATAGTTAAACCAGAAATATTTTTTGCAAAATTTCACCTCGGGTTGTTTTCCGCAGAACTATCAGAAATTTATTTTTATTCAACACGTGGCGTACTGGCCTTAGGCACTTTCAATAATTTAAAAAATTCTGTAAACGAGTAATATTCTAATGTGACTGCACTATAACAAAACCATAAGCATCAGAGGTTCTGAGAGCGCGTGGAGATGACGCTTCAGTAGAAAACCGGTCTGGTCCAAGTATGGGCCACAGAGTTCTACCGATCGGGGCCAGATCGGGAAACCTGATCGGGGCCAAGTGAGTATGTCGTTCGAAATCGAACAATTTCTGCAATGGTATAGATACAAACTGAAATAATGAAAACCTAGTACTGTTTTTAGAATTTGTATTTCATTTTCTATCAGCACTTGCTTTGAATAACTCTCCATTAAAATTAGAGCCATGGCGATCTTGGTACAAAACTTTAGGTGTTCCAAAAGCCACATTTCCTCCACGTCGTTGAGGACGCATAAGTCGGGCTTTCAAAAAATTGGTATTATTTCTGACTATTTCACAGTCGTATGTTACTTGGCCCTCAACATCCTGATTTTCTTGATAATTATCACCGGGTGTCATTTCTGCTAAAAACCTATTGCTTGGAGTAACTACAATAAAAACAGCGCCATATCGATAACCACGAATGCTAGGAATTTCTCTCTCAGGAATACGATTCAAGCTTCCTTTAACAACATCGTGAGGAATAAGTTGGCCATTCAACTTTTTTTTCAGAGTAATTGTGTCCCCTTCCTGAATTACATTTGCCGGTCGGATTCCAAGTTGATTAGTAATTGCACTTTCGAATTTTGGATATTGACCTCCAGAAGCATTGAGCACTAAAAAAATATTTATGAAATTCGTGTACATTGGAAAAATGACTGTTAGTAAGTAGATAAGCCCTTGGGCAAACGTATCACTGTTTACTAATTCTATTGCAGATAACAAAATTTCCATTTTTATTTCCGTGATAGTGATAGTGGGTATTCCGTTAATACTATAAGAAGTTTAAAAAATGTAGAGAATTGTAACATGAATTCAAACGAATTAAAAATACTTTAGAAAATAGACAAGAATTTTGAAAAATTCAAGAAAGATAAAAGTATTCCTCTGAAATAAAAATAATTCCAAAAAGTATACGAAGCAAGATAGTGTTATTTATTGAAACTATCTCAATAAAACGTAATGTGTACTTTTCATATTTTCCTTGCCATATTGAGTAATATTTTGGTCCGGCTGAGTGGCATTTTAATTTTAAATGTTATGTTGCACATTAATATAAATGCAAAATGTCAAATTTAAAGTGATTTAATTTGCAATCCTGATTTTTGGTCTCCATATGTTACAAGAAATTAAATTGTCGACGTAGCACAAAGTGTAAATTATAGATGAAACATTTCTTCGCAAGAAAAACAAATTTATTATGAATTTCAAACTATGTATTTAAGTAAATGAAGCCTCATTTATTATTAATAAAATTTTATGTTTAACTTACTTGTATATTTAAGCCAAGCCACTAAGGCACATAATAGAGTAGCTATCTTCATTATTTCTAGATCCGAGTACAGATTAACATTGGGAACAAAAGGCTGAATCCAGAGTAGGAAAATTTTATCAAAAGCGGCTGCTTTTAATGATTGTCTAAAAATGAGTGGAGTGGGAAAAATTGTTGGCCTTATAATATCTCAAGTACGTAAGATTTATCAGTCGCAGAACGCTCTTGAATATTTATCTTAGAAATAGAATTTCAGTTTTCTCATTCATCTGACAACATTAGTTGATCCGTTTGGCTCAAATATTTTCATTTTGGTTTAAGTGAATTATTTTTCTTTCATTTTTTAAAAATTATTAAATTAAATAGAAAAGCTACCTTACACAGGAAACAAAACCATAGAATAGAATAATCATAGCCAGACGTTCTGTCACTAATTGTAGTAAATATTGTTTCTGGCATTCTTCTCTAGTAAGAAGGGCATTATTCAGATGTAAATGTTTTAAATATCTGATACGTTTTATAAAACGCTATCTACAAAAAAAAGATATTGTTTAAAATTTTATTCTCTCTAGAGCCTATTTATTGTTTGTTTATAATAGCAATAAATTATTTAATCATTTTTTTTAACCTTAGTTAACTGTTGCATCTCTTCAAGTTGTCGAAAGGCGTACAAAAAGTTAAAAAAACTTTTTAAAAACTTAATTTGTCTAGTGTTTAAATTATTTGCATGAAAAAGCAAAATATTTAATTTGATACTTAATGAAGATTATTTTCGAGGAAGTGTCGAGGGTTCAGGAAAATCCTCGATCTCACGAGCGCTACTTACACAAAAAGCTTTTCGTGGACTCGATCGGAATAACAGTTACCCACCTCAAGACTCGGTTTATTGTTAATTCTCTTTTGTTAAAGCTCTTTGGGCTTTAACAATCATTTTCTCATCACGTATCTTATGCTTTGCAATTCATTTCTTCTTAAATGCGAACTTTTCTACATTATGTTCAAGTCTATTATATAAAATGTACATTATATTTATTTCTGTACCTCGGTCTGACGCTGTTTTTTCAGATATTGCAAAATAAAGTACAAATATTATTTTTAATGATTACTTTAATATTTGTTTCTTATTTTTCATTAAATTGTATTCTTAGCCATTCTGAAAAATTTACATAATTTCAATAAATTTATATCAGTATTATTCTATTCATGATATGCACATCCTATTTAAATAAAAATTATTATTAACATTTTCTGCAACTAGTGTCGTTTTCATATAAATTTAATTAGTTTATATTCAATGTAGATGTAATTAAGCAAAAAATGTTGATAAATTAAATGTTATTGTCTCGTGTGTCGTTTTTCCAAAATTTAATTTAAAACATTTTTAATCTTATTTTTTACTATTGAATAAAAATCTAATCGTCTTATCTAAACATTAATAATAATAATAGATTTATATATCTTTTTGGGGTAAACAACTTTAGTCTGTGAATTTTAGTTCGCGTCTTGTGTGGTATTTCAAAAAATTTCAGTTTTAATTTGAAATGTTATTTTTTACTATTAAAACAAAAACTACGCGTCCTGTCAAAAATTATTCATGACAAACTTGAATAAGCTTTCACTATTTTCGACAAGAGAAGCTTTTGTTTATTTCTTTATTTCATAGCTTTTGTCGTGTTTCCCAAACTGTAATCTTTAAATTTTTAATGCTGTTTTTTCGACTAAAAAAAAATGATGCGTTCTATTGAAAACGGATTAATGAAAAATTTTTAGATCCTGTCAGGAAGCGCAATTTTATTTAATTTATTTTTTTTGTAACTTGCATAAATGGACCGAAAAATCGATTTTTTTATTTTTCTTTATGTTTTGCATGATCAAAATTTGAATTTTCAACTTTTTGACCAAATTTAAATTTGCCATGATAATGTTGTCGAGCTTTCAAAAGTCAACGTTTTTCTTCTCTTGACTTCTTGTTATATCATGCATTGTTTGGCTTAAGATATTCATTTTGGCTTTTTTATTCATTTTGAAAATGCTCTAACTCTAATAATGTTCATTTCATCGAAGAAAGTCATTAGGATAAATTGCAGAATCCAATCTTATCAATCTTTCGAAAGTCATGGTGCCTACAGCATACATATACAGACAGACAGACTAACTGACGGACACATTCGTAAAAATTATTTTTTCTGTCTCAGGGAGTCTCAAAACGTGAAGATCAAGTGAATTGACTAAGTGAAATTTTACATAAAACTTTTTCTTTAGGATAAGAATGTAAAAAACTACACCCAAAAAATTAGTACTTGAAATTTTAAATGACCCTAATAACCTCTCTACGATAGGGCCAAACGTATTTAAAAAATTGGAAGTATCGTCTTTAGAAACTTTGATTGACAAATATTTCAAAAGTAGGAAGAATCCTAGAATTCAAACTCTTTAAAATATCTACAAACGATATAAGATGAGAAAAATTGAAAAAGCAGTTGCAGCTTTTAAAAATTCCTAGAAAATTGATTTCAACCATTTTTTAATCATACTTGGAATTTTGATTTTACTTATCGAAAAAATTATGGAAAAAATAGAAATTAAAGTTTTGAGCTAAACGACGAGAAATCTGGGGAAAAGTCTTTTGAGGAATTTCAGCGTTGTAACTTCTTACATCATTTCTTTATACCACTTTTTAAATAACAAGGCTACGGAGACGGGGACGGGGTGCTGGGTTTGCATTCCAGGGCCTTATAAATAAATCGAGTTGGGTACCCTGTTATTTTCGGTTTTCACGCTTGATTTCCTGTATAATTACCAGAAACAATCCAGTCTTGGTACTTCTTGGCCAGTAAGGATTTTCCCTAACTTACGATGCAACACCGACAAAAAACTATGCATCTCTCAACCTTTAGTTCTAGATATTATCAATCAGGGGACCCTAAAGTACAAAATATCTATGGAACAGAGTTCGGCATGATTCCTCAGCATTTTGTCAAACAGTCCTCGAAGGTCAGTATAACTCTTCTCACCTGCATGAAAAGCGACATGCGGTGCAACACCGATGGAAAAGTATCATGTTCTCGACCTTTAGACATAAATATTATTGTTTCGGGGGTCCCAAACTACCAAATATGAAAGAAACAGAGAGTTTGAAATGATACCTGAGCGTCGTTTCAAAAAGTCCTAGAGGGTCCGTGGAGCTCCTCGAGTGTGCATAAAACGTTAATTTTGGTACAAAACCCACGAAAAAGTATCCTTTTGTTACACTAAGACATGGATGTTCCCGGGATCCCAAACTAAAAAATATTAAAGGGACAGAGAGTTCAGAATGATCCCTGAGCCAAGTGCCGAACAGTCGTCTGTGGTGGCTGTAACACTTCTCATCTGCCCCTTTAGACAGAAGCTCAGAGTTCTGGCATGTCAAAAAACCCGAATCGAAGTGTTTCTGTAGAAGTTGATACTGAAAATTCTGCGGAAGAGGATTCCAGTTTAATTGGGTCAATTTTGGAGATATTAGGGAAAGAGCCAAACGCATCTGCAGAGTCAGTTTATTATAATATTAATCCTAAAAATATAAATATATTGCAATGATGCATCTTGCATAGTGGCTAATAATAAAATTTATTTCAAAATAAGAAACAATCGTGACCTACGTGCTTAACTTAAACCTACTTAAAAAATAATCATGAAAAAATAACTTAAGAAGGAATGACAGAAGAAAAGCTTCGAAAAGAGAACGTTTGATTGCTTAACTGCTGAATGCTCGTATGCAGCTGGCCGTTTGCTACCATAATCTTTCAACAACAACCTATTTGTAAAAAAAACGTTCATTGCCGCTATACAGCTCTAAAATCTTAGAGCAGGTGAAAGAAACTTAACAGATTGGAAAAGCATGTGCAAAAATAAAAGCTTTGAACAAATAAATTATTAAGAAGCGACATCGGAGACCCACGGAAAAGCGAAAGTCCTATCTCCGAATCCCCGCCGGGGTAAAAGCTACCAAAAGGTATCTTAGAAACCTCAGTACAATTCTAGAATTCCGCCAAACAGGGGACAGTTTCAAGGATCTCGTAAAATCCCGGAACGACCAAATCAAGCGTACCCTCAACCAGCCGAGAAGAAAAAATAGAGGAAAGTGCGCTAGCTGATAGGCTTAGAAGTGATTCCCATATTTGGCAAGGTATCACAGAAGATAAAGCTGTATTGAATGCGATGAAAGGATGTAAAGTCCAGTTTAGAGCAAGATCACTAATTGACCCTTGTTCGAACGTCTCACGGGGGTTAATTCGGAAGCTCCCAGCTTTCTCGAGCAAAATAAAGTTTTTAAGTGATGGGTAATATCAAACACGCCATAGTATATACTACAACTTCATATTTTCGACATTTTTTCTGTAGCGCACTGGCAGCCTGAAACAGTTCTTCTTGACCTTATAAGGCAATTGCGACGTTTATGTTCGAAATCATATTTTAAGCTAGTTGTCCTGACTCTCGGTGCTTCTGGAGTGGCCAAGCTTTTACTGGTTAATAGCCTGAGAAGTATCCCACGATGCTAACGAAATGCTAAGACATCCTTGGACCTCTTCGCGTCCTCAGGCTGCACAACTCCCGTTGAAAACCCGCGTTTGTCCTAATGATAAACTTCTATCTTCTAACCAATTTGTTTCTACCTAATTTAGGGTGGTCCGCTGTAGAAAAATTATTTTATGTAAATTATTATAATGTAGGACAATGAAAAAATATTAAAGTCGTAGGAACCACAATACATTGCGTTTTTATTATTATTTTGTACTTTTACAAGTTACTTTTAATATTTAAAAATAACTTCGCTTTCCATAAGGTTTTATTTTTTCATTTTACAACGTTTTAAATTAAATTAATGATCCATAGGATTTTGGTTTACACACTCTATTATAAAACGATCTATAATAGAGCGTTGGGGCCCTACAGGAGATTCTCTGATTTCACTTGATGTCAGTGGGCTAATCCTGCCGCTTTCTATGTTTATTATCGCCCGTACTTTAGTGTGAAACTGAGAAACATATGTATATATTCCAGCAAAATAAATATTACTCTCTAATATTGCAAAGATATCACCATCAAATGTTGACAATACAATTTGTTCTTGGGTTGGCATAGGCCCATATACATGCCTTCTCACAAATATTTCAATTGGCTTATCAGCAGGAAAAGTGTATCTTCGAAGTTTGAATACCCGGTTCAGATTCTTACGTGGAGTAAGCCGAATAAATTCAAGTTGGTCAAGACCATCAGCAGACCTGAACCTCAAAGGAGGAGGAGGAGGCTGGACAGGAAGAACATTCCTTTCAGGAGAATTTTGTAAGTCAGAAGAAGAAGACGATGCATTGCCGCGAGGCATACCAGGAATAGGGGCGCCATTAGGTAAACAATCAAACTGCAAACTTAACTCTGCAAGAAAAAACAAAATTATTATTTTTTTAAACTATCTAGCTATCTCGGTAACTTCTGGCGGTAAGATTTAAAAAACTTTATTTCGAATAATTTTTACAGAATTTAATGTGATTTCATGCACACATGTATAAGAGAACCAAAAAAACTTTATGCAGCCGTTGTAGATAGTTTAATATAGAAAAAATGCTAGTACAATAAGGAATAGGTTGAAGATCACCCGCTTGAAATATAGGGCACAATTATGATTTTAAAAAATTGTACGAAATTCGAGAATTAATATGAAATTATCCTTGCTTTCATGCAACATGTTGTTCGATTTTTACTATTTAACTTCCGGAATTTGTGCAAGAAAAATCAAGATGACCTATGGTTCTTAAATTCCAACGTATGCCAAATCAATATATTTCTAATTCCACTGTTAATGAATCGCACATGTTGTTATTGCCAGGAATGAATTCAGATAAAATTCGGATTTATTTCAGACAAAATTAACTACAATTCAGACGCGAATAGCAAATAAAATAGAATGCGGATTAACTCGCACAAATTTTTATTTCCAGAATGCTAAAACACGTTTTTTTTTAAAGTACGGATATAATATAGTATTGTATTCACCAACTGAATTAAGGATGACCATCCATGTGAAGCCTGAAATATAAAAGATAGACATTCTTTGAAATAAGGATAAAAACAGATTATTTAGTTAATGAAAAAATTTTCCACAGCGTCACAAGTGATTATTCCAGTGCTTTATTAGAGTTTACAAAATATCCTATAGTCGTTATCTTCTGAATTACAGTCAATTACAGTCTAATATCAGATCCATTATTAGAGCAATTACCTTGTTATATCTGCAATTGGTGCATAAATTATGGGGGGAGGTGTTTCTCAAATACAATAATAAATTACAAATTTTATTAATTTAGAATTTTAAATAAGTGATTCGTCGTCATCTAACATATCTGTTTTCTATACTTCAGGACAGTCATATAATGAAGCACCACGTTTTTTAAAGAAGCGTTTTAATGATTGCAAAACAGTACCCGGTACTCATAAAATACATTGCGTTGAACCAGTCAAAAATTGCAACCTCCGAATCAGAAGCTACTCACGTTCTGCCTCTTCAAAAATTGTGAGCTTCTCAGGTTCTCATAAGAAAGAGATAAATTTATCCAAGAAATTGTTGAAAAAAAAGCAATGAATTATTTAAATGTTTCGTACCTTTTAAACATTGTATGCAAATTTTAGTCATTGAAAAATAATTATTATATCTTCATCAGTAAAGAACGCTTGTCTATGATTTTCTGTGTATTTGCTATCATTTATCAACCATTTTTGCTGCGTGTGAAAGACATCAAACAATATTTCAGAAAGTTTAGCTTATCATAAGCAAAAGAAGCTCGAATTTATCCACCACCCGCGCCGCCCGCGCCGCGTGACCGTCGATTTCGCGCGCCCGCGTAAACATTATGAATTATATTTCGAACAGTTGTCAACTGTCCATTCTGCAATTTGGACACATCATTCTATATACTATTATAACAAATGACACAACATTTCATTCGATTCGGTTAGGTCGGGTTTGAAATAATTCAAATTGTTGATAAGATTGTTGTATAAAAATTATTGAATGTCAAAATGTTTTATCGCACAATAATGCACTTTAAAGTGGGTCTCATGACGCATTTTTTCTATATCATAAATTGTTGATACTCTCAAAGAGCGCGATTCACGAAGCAGTTAAAAAAAAGTATTTTTTTGTAACCGATAAATTAAACAATTTATATCTCGGAAAATATCCACATCATAATAAAATAAAAAAAATAGGTATACTTTTTTCGCTCTAGAATTGAGGAAAAAATTTTAAATTCAATCGAAAATTTTTATTTAAAGTTGACGTGAAATGACCCGTATATTTGTGGTGGTTTAGCCAAAGTTGAAGAAATTTTTTTGTGGGGTTTGTAATTAATGCATGTTAAAGAACATGCTCATTCTAACAATTGCTTATTATTTGTGAATTTCTTCTCCTACAGTAATGTTAGAAAGTTGCTTTTTTTCTAAAAGCTTTGGTTTTACCTTGAATAATGTTATGAATAAGTAATATGTGATCCCCAATAGAATCTTTTTGAAATACTATTGTATTTTTATGAGTAAATTATTTTGTTTCTTTTTAAATGTTTATAAACAATTAATTGTTTAGAGAAGCTATCTTACACCTGACGAAAAAAAAAATAGAATGAAACGATTAGGGGTAGCTGGCATATACAAATATTCAAAATATTATAATTCCGTAAACAAAATTGCGGACACAGAAAATTTTTCTATTTATACAATTTAATGACGTAATTTTATATTTTCGATGTTTCTTATAACTTAAATTTATGCGATAGTTTTAATTATTATAATAATTGTAAAGTAACAATTATATTATAAAAATATTTATCATATTTTTTCGAGTTATTTAGCATCTTCGGAAAATATACAAAAACATGCTTTTCTTTAAACCCAAACATATAAATTTTTAATTAAAAAAGTGGATGATTTTTTACTAAAAAACAATTGTAAAGTATATTAATTTTTTACCAAACAATTTCATATTTACCTACAATATGAATTTTAATTAATTTTTTGTAGTTGCATAAAATGTCATCTATAACATTGAAGTTCTAAGAGAAAAAACGAATTAAGAAAAACAGCTGAACGTTAAACAAAATCATAAAATTTTGAAACAAAGAATATGGAGAAGGGGGCAACATTGCACGTAGCAACTTTGCACGTGCTTAGATATTAAAATGATTAAATCCTGAAGAAATCAAGGACTTCAGAGAACTCAAGGAATTCAGGGAACTTAATTAATTTAGAGAATTCAAGTAATTTAGAGAATTCAAGAAATTTATCGAATTTAAGGAATCTAGCGAATTTAATTAACGCAGAAAATTTGAGGTACTCAGACAATTAAATCTAATCAAGGAATTCGAAGAAATTTTTAAATACCCATTATACTTCAATATAAAGAACAACCCTCTTATACACCACTAAATGAAGGAATAAACGGCATAAAATCTGTGCACGTTCAAAAATTGAACTTTTGACCAAATAATTGTTACTGCTGTTTGACTAAAACGACTAATCTTTCAAAAAAGTGTGTTCATCCAAATAGTTGAATTTTTACCTAAAGTTATTAATTTTAAAGTTGACAAATTAATTTTTTTTCCAAAAAATTCAATTTAAAAAAAATGCAATTTTGTATATTTATTTCTTTTGCGACGCTTGATTGTTTGCTTTTTCATTATTTATTTGTATTTAAACTTAGAAACGTTAAGAAAAAATTTTTATTTATCTATTTTTTCACAAAAATCAACAAGTTGTCATGATAATCTTGCAGGGTTTCAAAAAAGCAACGTTTTTTTTGCTCTTTTTTCATATCGCGCTTTCTTTGTCTAAACATTTTTCATTCAGTTTTTTTTGTTGAGTTTTTTAAATAAAGAACCACAGTATACACAAAAACACTCCGTTTATTAATAATAAAGAAAATAAAGTCACCAAAAATGTGAGTGAGGATCAATACGTCAATTGCTGTTATCTAAGACGTTCTCGTGCGACCGACGGACTAACTTTCGAAAAGAGTCAAGCTCACAAGGAGCCCATTAATCCCCACTCCCGTATCATAATATAAATGATAAGTATAGATATAATTGCTTGAAGAGTTTTTCTAAGTAATAAGAACATTTTCAAATATTACAGCCTTCAACACTCTCCCTAAAATTCTGCAACGTAAAAAAAACGCAATCAGATTATCTCACTTATAATCTCGGCTTTACTCACTAGACCTAATCTGGACCTCAAAAATTGAAATCTAGGCTTTGCTAGAGCTTTAGTAAAAACATCGGCGGTTTGATTAGCAGTCGATATATACTCTACACTAATCTCTCCCTTTTCATAAAGGTTACGTATAAAATGATACTTTACATCTATGTGCTTACTTCGCTGGTGAAACTCTGGATTTTTAATTAATTTTAAAGCACTCATATTATCAACGTACAAAATATAATTTCTAATGTCTTTTTTACATTCAGAAAGTAATTTCTTTAGCCAGACAATTTCTTTAGCAGCAGAGGCGGCACTTACGTATTTAGCTTCGGTCGTAGATAACGCTACACATTGTTGTCGTTTACTTTGCCATATAATAGCAGCGCCTAAATAAATGCAAGCAACTCCAGTTGTCGATTTTCTAGTCTCTTTATCTCCAGCAAAGTCAGCATCACTGTAAGCTTCAAAATTTCCTGTTTTACAATAATGTAAGCCTACGTCTATAGTGCCCTTTAAATATCTAATAATTCGTTTAATAAGTAACCAGTGAATCTCATCAGGATTCTCTAAAGCTCTCGATGCAACATTAACTGCAAATCCAATATCTGGTCTACTTACTACATGTAAAAACATCAGATTACCGACTGCCTCCCTATATGGAGCTACACATTTTTTTTTCTCGCCCTCATTCACATTCCATCCAGTTTCTATTGGAGTAGAAACACAATTGGCATTACTCATATTAAATTTATCTATCATCTTTTCCGAGTAACTTTTTTGACTTATAAAAATAGACCCATCATTCAATCTGAAAATTTCTACTCCAAAGAAACTTTTTACATCCTTTGTGTTGGCTGTTTAAAAATGTTTATTCAACTCACTCATAAACTTATCTATGAGACAAGTTTATTTATCCATCATCTACATATATATCTACATATATAGCCAAGTGCATTCTTTCATTATCCTCTGAATAAACGTAAAAACAAGGATCAGCTGTACTTTTCTGAAAACCATTTTTTTTTAACAAAATTAGTGAAATGTTTAGTCCAGCACTTCGGTGCCTGCTTCAACCCGTACAAGCTTTTGAGTAACTTACAAACTCGCGTACTTCCATCATTAAAACCTTTAGGTTGCTTCATGTAAATTATTTCCTTTAACTTTCCGTATAGAAAAGCAGTTTTAATATCAAATTGACTAAGGTATAACCCGTCACGAGCTGCAATTGCTAGTAGCGTTCTGACCGAATCAAAACGCACTACTGGACTAAACATTTCTTTATAATTAATACCTTTGACCTGCGAATAACCTTTTATCACTAAACGCGCTCTAAAACGTCTTGTACCATCCGGATTTACCTTTGTAGTATAAACCCAACGATTATTAATTATTTTTTGACCTTGCGGTTTCTCAACCAGTTCTCAAGTTCAATTTTCTGAATTGACAGCTTCATTATAATTCAAAGGTAATGTTTGTTCAAGAAACGATATGGGACTACCGAAAAATTCTGTCTGCCTAATTGTCCGTCTGTCTCGTAACTTTCTATCATCTGAGTCTTCTTTACTTGAAAATTTCAAAGGTTCTTCCTTTTTATTAGAATCCTCATCTGACATACTTTCATATGATTCTTCATCACTTTCAGGGGACAAATCACGCTTTTCTAAATGCTCTTTTTGAATATCAATATCAGTATTATTTGAAACTACTTTTTCTGTTTTAAATACAACATTGCGACTCAAAATTACGTCTCTGATACTTGGCACATAGACCCTAAAACCTTTGCAGTTCTCAATAAAGCCAACTAAGAACCCTTTTTCAGCCTTTTTGTCAAGTTTTCTCCTTTTTTCATCCGGTATGTGGACAAAGCATTCCGTACCAAAAACTTTTAAATTATTTACGTTAGCTGACTTTTCAAACCACAGCTCATAAAAAGTTTTACCTGTCTGTTTACTTGGACCCGTTCTGTTTATGACATACACAGCTGTATTCATTGCTTCTGCCCATAAAAACAAAAGTAAATCTGGTTTCGAGTAAATCATTGAACGCGCGGCCTCTACGATAATTCTATTATCACTTTCTGCTATACCGTTCTGTTTTGGCGTATAAGAAACATTTACAGTATGCTTTATGCCTTTACTATCCAGAAAGCCCTTTACATTATTGTTAACGAATATCGTTTTCGTATATATTACTTGATGAATTTTTGTAGCACATTTAACTCTTTCATGGAAACTTGACCTGTGATGTTTACCATATATACAACCATCACAGAAAACATTATCATCCACAAGATCAATTCCCATATTTCTCAAAAAAGTTTTTACATGTCTTTTATCCTGGTGGCAAAGTCGCTCGTGCCACAATTGAAGGGTATCTACTTGCTTAACAACAAGACATTCTTTTGGAATCACAACTCGCAAATCTATTTTATATAGATCGCCGATCGCAGAATTCTTGCAATAATTTTATTATTACGCATCAATTCAAATCTCTCGCCATAATCAGTAATTGAAAAATCTACCCCCTTTTTAGCAGCAACTCTTACAGAAAACAAATTTCTCTTCAAACCAGGTACATATAAAACATCATACATAATACCAGGAATTGATTCACCATCTACTAAAATCACAATTTCAATGTTACTTGTACCATATACTGGAATTTCCTCACCATCTCCCATCCTTACTTTAATTGGAATTTTGAATTCATTGAATTCGCAGAACCATTCCCTCCGAGTGGACCTATGATTCGATGCTCCTGAATCTATCAGCCAACAATCATCATCAACAGCGTCGCTGATTCCCATGAACGATGAAGCCTGACCGATGAACCTTGCTGCGTAGAATTCTCTCCATCCTTCATATCCTTTTTCTCTCTCCTTTTGGGGCAATGTCTCCTCAGGTGACATTTTGAACCGCAAATATAGCAGCCAGTACAATCTTTTCTCAAGTGGCTTCTCTGTCCGCATGTGTAACATCCAGTACTCTTCCTTCGAATGTTTTCAGTTTGATTTGACTTTCCATGACTTTTATTCTGATCGAAAACAGAGTTCCTTGAGTCCGTCTTTGTAAACAAGGCAACCGTCGTTTCTTCAAAGTCTCCTTGCTTGTGAATTCGAACTTCTTCAGACA
>JAAAKG020082685.1:0-16726 GCA_010014905.2 Druon quercuslanigerum | reverse complement strand
TCATCATCTTATTCCTACAAAAATATCATTTTTTGCGTCTAAAAGCTTAGTCTTAGCAAGTCGTGAAAATCTCTTAAAAAACGTAAAATTGACCAATTTTGAACGCTTCAAACTCCATTAAAAAAATTTTTTTGGAAAAAACAAAATAACAGCATATTTCTATAAATCAAACTGAAGAAATTTCATTTCGACATATTCAACTTTTTTTAAAATTGTGTGCATAGGACTCAATTCAAAAAACATGTTTTTTGGCCATTTTCAAAAAATTCTAAATTAGGCAAAAAGAATTTTTTTTTATTTGTAATTTTTTTTATTATTTAGTAGTAGAAACTGTACATAGAAAAATTCGCCATAATTTTCGAAGCAATAGAGAATTTTTCAAAAAATTTCAAAAATTTGAATTTTCAAATCAAAAAAAGGAGCAGAAGATATTAACCGATTTCAAAAATTTTTTTTGTTCCTTTTTTCGGATGTCAACCCACAATTTTTTTTTGCCCAGCTTAAACGATTCGACTAATTTGGTCATTTTTACTCCGCCCTATTGTGCAGGGCTGCCAACTTTTAAAAGTGGGTTTTGCACTTAATGAATAATTAACTTTTCACTGACTGTGAGTGACCGGTTTTTCAGCTATTTCAATTAGTGAGATCTCACTGACATAACGGAGATTTCACAGATTCAGATTTAGAGAGTGGGCAGACTAGAATCGTTTAAAAGTTTCTGACTGGCTTTGCGTACGGCTGGAATTGTAGAAGGCATAAGAAAATATTTGATCGTAGTAGTCTCCTGTTTGAAAGGAACACAAACTGCGATTAATGTTGGTACTCTTTGGAGTCTAGTGACTACAGCAGCTCCAAACAATCGAGCCACTCTGGCGCCAGGACTTCCTAGTACTCAGCGAATGTTCTTCCTCTTATTCCAGTTCTCCTTTTTGTTATTTCTCTGCTTCGAATTTTCCTTCTCATTTGTAAAGGATAGGGGTCAGCAATAAATTACGTACATTTTGTTCTAAAATTTTGAACCACATATTTGTTAGACGAAGGAAGTTAGGTGTAGTAAAATATGACTAATTCTTGTCAATTAAAAAAATAGTTCAACTTTCAAACGAGTGGATGAATTTTCAAACAATAAAGATGAATTCTTAACAAAAAAAAGTTGAAGCATCAACCAAAACAGATTATTTTTGACCCTAACAGTTACATTTCTTACTAAAAACGATTAAGTTTCTAATAGATGAAATGAATTTTTAAATAAAAAAGACAAATTCTCAACCAAGAGAGATTTTTAACTAAATAAATTAGTGTCCATAAAGTACATGAATTTTCAACAGAATAGTTTGAAAAATGGATATTACGTTAGTCTACTTTTTATTTGATTAATTAGGACTTTTTTCCGTTCATAAAAATTTTTGACTGGGTAATTGAATGTTTAAACTAACAAGTATTAGTCTTTAACCAAAAATGGATTAGATTTTCACTTAAAAAAAATAATATTCAATAAAAAACTAATTTTCTATAAAACAATTAAAATTTTGGAATAAATACTTTAAGTTTCTACCAGATTATCAAATTTTCTATCTTATAAGACGAACTTTGTACAAAATATTGCAATAATTAACACTAGAATATGAGTTTTCAATAAAACAGTTGAATTTTCAATCGTGAAAATATGAATTTCGAACAAAAAAGTTAATATGGGTAAGTATTTTTGTACGTATTATGGTCTTCATTGAATAAAAGAAATAACAATCGAAATTACTGAAAAGCTCGTTTATTAATGATACTGATGTTTCGGTTATCACTGCGTGTCTTTTCCAAAGAATTTAAATAAATAATATATAAATAACAACAGTTTTTACATTTTATTACAAAAAATAAAAGTAAAATAAGTAAAAATACTTGTGATTACTATCTTATAAGGAACAAGAATGTTAAATTTTGTAGTTAAAAACATGTCAATAGTTAAAGGTCAAATTTTAAAAATAATTCTGAGGTGAGGTGTAACAAATATCATAATGTTTCGATTAAATTACAGACAAAAATAATGAATGTCACCAACATAACTCAAAGTATTATAAACTAATAAGTTCCCTTAAATGACGTATTATTCATATTAATCCATATTAACCAGCTTAAAGTATTTCTATTGTCTACTTTATCAAATGTTTATCGTTTGTTCTAAAATACTATAAAGCTTTGGTTTCCTCCCTTTTTCAATTAAGAGTAGTCTCTCTCTCTCTCTCTCTCTCTCTCTCTCTCTCTCTCTCTCTCTCTCTCTCTCTCTCTCTCTCTCTAAAATAGCATTTTAAATTTTTTTAGGCTTTTTTCTACGATATTATGTAATGTTTTGACATGTTGAAATTGAACATTCTTGTTTCTTACAAGATAATAATCACAGATATTTTTATTTATTTTACTTTTAATTTTTCTAATAAAATGTAAAATCTGTTGTTATTTATGTAATATTCACTTAAATTCATTGAAAAAGGCACGCACTGATTGCCGATACATCAGTATAATTAATAAGCAAACTTTTGAGTAATTTCGTTTGTTATTTTTTCTTTACTCTAATGATGACCATAAAGCCTACAAAAAATATTCATTTTATTTACATTGACGGTCGAAAAAAGGATTGATTTAGTTTTTATCAAATCTGATTGTTGAAAAACTTAATCTTCAACTAATCAGTTGAGTTTTAACGAAATTATTCAATTTTCAGTCAAACAAGTTGAGCCAAAAAAGAGTACTTTGAAGAAAATACTTCTTCTTTCAATGGAAGAATTTAATTTTTAATTAAAAAAGAAAATTTTTATATGAAACTGATTAATAAAAAAAAAACAATTGCATTAAAAAAACTTGATTTTCTACAAAAATGACGAATTTTCAACCGGATACACCTCTTTTCCATTAAATTGTTTTAATTTTTTACCAAATTGTTAAATTTTCAACTAAAAACGACAAACATTCAACAAAACAGTTGAATTTTCAACCAAAGTATGACTTTTTATTAAAATTGTTGAATTTTTAACAAAATAGTTCAATTTTGAATCAAATAATAAAATTGTTAGCGAAAAAGAATTTTCATGACTTATAGACTAAATAATAACATTTTTAATTAAAATTGAACTTAATATTTAATAATTAAAAAATATCAGGTTGAGAAGCGGAATTCATTATTATTTCGTATTTTCGCAGAGTTTGTATATGATTTGCATTTCCCTTCTCTAAATTCATACAATCTCAGTAAGATTAAAGGGTGGGGACAGAGAAATTTTAAGTGTGTGTGTGTGGGGGAGGGCAGATAAAATGTCCAGGTTTCTGAAATGGTGGCCTGGGGTGTAAATATTAGAAAAGCACCTTACGCAGTTTGTATATATACCCCCACATTTGCTTATTCATTTGTTATTTTTTCGTGAATTAATGAGTTTGTATTAGGTTGAACATTAATACTAATATTACTAAGTGCTACTAATATTATCAGCTAAATTAAAAGTGCATAATACTGTTACACGCTGAACCTCAACCATCTTCAACCTAAAAGTGGTTGCACTCAATATTTTTTTATAGAAAGCATCTTTCTAATGATACAAAACCCCCCATAAACTGATTTTTTCTTGTGAAATAACACTTCATTAACAATAAATTAAAAATATCAAAAATATTTAGAATAAAGAATTTAATTTAACTTATTTCAGAAAGGGCTTGGTATTTTTTTAAGTATTAAATGCGCCTAAATGCATTAAAAATTAATCAGTAATAAAGAAAAGTCGAATGAAAAAATGCATGATTAACCTCAATGGAAAAACGGCAATAAAGCTTCATTTACGTTTTAAATATAACATATTTCAAAACTGAAATTTAGTTATTGTGAATTCTCTTCGGTTAAAGTTCCGTCGGCTATAACGAACACATTATCATCACGCGTGTCGCGACAAAAAAAGGTTAAAAGCTAATTTTAATAACTACAAAAAATTGCTAACTAAATATTTTATTGTAACTTGTGTCTTTATTCCAGAAACTTAATTTATTTATTTGAAGGATCCGCGCTCTAAACCCGCTAGCTAACATTTTTTTCATCATTGATTTTGTTGTGTTTCTGGAACATTTTTTATGTGCAGTTAATATTCCACAAGCGAGACGGCAATATTCCTTTTAGTTTTTGTAAAAATGGATTTACGAAAATCGCGTTTTGGTATCTAGAGCATACACTTTTTTCTTTAAAATCAACAAACGGCTCCTGTTAAATTAAATCTACTTGAATTTACAAGGTTTTTTTACTAATAAACTTATGGTAATAAAGTTGATTAAACTATACCAACCTAACAATACCTAGTAAACGAAACCTAGTTTCATTAGCGTAGAAACTCTAGCTGATTATTATGAATATCTATTGTTTTTTCCTTCGTAAGAAGGCGCCACGATCGGGCCAAGTTGAGATTTTTCTACGTTGTATCTAGAAGAGAGGCTGCGTGAAATATTGTGTCCAAATCTCGACTGCTTACACCACTTGTAAATATTTTCATTAGTAGTGAAGTAGATTTATGATCATAAGTACAACAGGCTCTTTTGCAAACAATTTCAAGTGAATTTAGCGTTCGAAGTTTGTCGTAAAAACGATTGTTCAAACTCTCTAACACCTAACCTCTTTCGTCATTAGTTTATGTAAGGAATCTGTTGGATGTAAGACTTTTTGTTTCTTGTGCAACTCAGGTTCAAGAAAAAGAAATATTTTCCGAAAATGTGAAAAAATTTTCCATATTCAAAACAATTACATTCATACAGGATAATATGAAATATACTCATATGTGATTATTAAAACTCAGTTCGCCGCTTTAACAATGCTATTCCTAATTATTGCAACTATTTTTTCTTGCCAAAATAGATAGTCATTTTAGTTGAAGCAACGAATTTTCCTTGTTATTGTTACTAACATAAACCTTGTCACTCTAACAAGGTTTGCACAGTTGTCGCCTGTTCAAACTAGGTAAAATAGTTGAATCCTTGTATACAGGTACAAGGAATTTTTTCGGCGTAGGTCCGTTAGTTAAGTATGCGTGTGTCGAAACTTTTTTTTAGCTAGTCTCACATCATCTTCGATATTGTCGTCTACAGATCGCTGTAAAGACGGTTGTAAACGAAGCGTCTCGATTACTAACACTCAGCAAATGTTCACAATAAACTATTTTACATTTTTAGAAGCACATCTATGTTCGGCCTATGATTCCGAACATTTTGACATATAAAACTTTCCCGCAGCTTGAAAAACAATGCAGAAACATGCGAGCACGGGATGAACAATAGATAACCAGCGGAAGATAACATGTTTCGACCGCTGGACCCATTGTAGATAACATATGAATAGCTTTCAATTGTCCTGTAACGTTCAATTTTGATTCAAATGTTATAAAAGTAACGTGCGTTATTTTCCTTTAGTAAATTAACAAAAAACATTTTACAGTTTAAAAAAAATAAAAATTGCAAAAATAAGAACGATTTTCCTTCGCCGTGCAAAATTTCTGAAATATTATTTAACAAGATTAGACCGCGGACCCTTGATTTGTAGTTTCATTTTTTTCATTGCTTGTGCCGCTGTATTGAAAATTTTAACTTTTGTAATGATTTTTGACGATTAAACCAAAAACTGCGCGTCCTGTTAAAAAATAATAAACAAAAAAATAGCAGCTTTTTGGGTAGAAATTTTTTATTAATTCAATTTTTTTTGTTTTCTATAGTTTGACCGTAAAACGGAATTTTTATTATTTATATTTTTCAGGATTAAAACGAAAAAATATGCGTCTTATCAAAAAAATTGTCGTAGAAAAATTTGTTCACATCTTTTGACGAACAATTTTACTTCTAAGCATTCTTTTTATTCTTAAAAAGTGTGCCAATACTCAATTCAATCTGATCAGTATTTCGAAACTTATTGTGCCTACATAACACTACTACTACTAGTACTATTAGTACAACTAGTACTACTACTCCCATGCGGGGTTGCTGGACCCCCTTCGGGCGCCTCCTTGGGTTGCGGATAGGGGAACGCCTTCCAGATATGGATGGTATCGGGGAAATCAAATACCCGGGGCGGACAAAAACCAGATAGGGGAAGGAACACGGAATCATAAACCAAAAATGAATAAGCTTCTTAAAAACACAATACCCCAAGAGAGCTCAGATTTCTCCGCCAGTTCCGATCGGGTGAAAGCCCCAGTGGCTGGTGTCGATACCATGGATTTTGGGGGGAATAAAAGCAGCTTAAGTCAGGAGGAAGACGAAACTTTAACAACACCAGAACACCATAAGGAAGAACATTTGAAAGGGGAGTTGTCCTCGAAAGCGGACACACTATTGAACAAAGAGGTAACTACTGCTACAAACCTAACTTCCAAACCGGAAACAAATTATGACGCAAAATCCTAGAAAATGGATAACTTACAGCAGTTAGAAAAAGTGAAAGAATATATGTTCAAACAACTGAAAGAGGCCATTGAAAATGCATATCAGCAGTGCCAAAAGGTCTCCAACACGCAAAAGTTTATAAAGGACAATGTGGAACATGCTGCACACATTCTTGAAGAAATGGAAGCTTTGAGAGCCAGTATCAGGAACCTCAAGCAGAATGCCAAAATGCAGAAGACCGTACCTGAGATACCGTATGAACAACGAAGTCAGGCAATGAGGCCCCTAGAAAAACGCAGAAGGGATGAGAACACTCCCAGTCCCATTAACAGTCCGTATTCCCAACCATGGAAAAAGTTGCAGGCTTAAGCAGCCAGCCCCTGGATAACGGTTCCGGGAAGAGGCCGTAAAGAAAGAACTGAACGAAAAAAAGAAGCGCAAATAACGCAAGATGCGCACACGAAATCGCAAAATGTGGCCAAGGGTTTCCGAAGGAAGAAACGCCCTCGCTCTGAAGCCATACTTATAAGTTCCGCTGAAGGGAAAAGGCACGCTGATGTTCTGAGGAATGTCAAGGCCCATGTCAAACCAGATGATATAGGGATCATAGTCTCAGCGATCAGGGAAACCTGAAGACAAGCCCATATTTAGTGTAGCTCTTCAGCACGCTGTAGAAGGTAAAGGTGAGGTCCGTTCACTGGTACCCAGAGCTGTGGTTGGCATTCGAGATTTGGATGCTACAACGGAAAAGGAGGAAGTGAAAAGAGCCCTAAAGACTTTCCTAGAAATTAGCCCGAGTGAAGATATCGAGATCAATTTGTCGCGACCAAATCCGACCACATTGGAACAGACTTATGCCAGCAAATAAGATGAGATGAACAACATAAAGATAGGTTGGGTCAGCTGAAGCATTAGGAAGATAGAGAGAGACGTTGCTGCGGCGTTTCCGACGCCACGGGTATGGCCATATGGCGGCGGGTTGTCAGGCAACTGACAGAGCTAGGTTGTGCTGGAAGTGCGGTGACAAAGATCACCAAATGACCAACTGCAGAGCAACCCCAAAATGCTACTTGTGTACAGAGAGGGGTCCGGAAAAGAACTATGATCATGTAACGGGATCATCAACCTGTGTGGCGTTCCTGGACGCCAAGAAAAACTATAAGAAAAGGAGATAATGACGTTAATCCCTTAGGGCAACCTGGGCCGCTGTCAACTAGTTCAAAACCTGATGACTAAGTTAGCAGATACTAAAAATGCTAACTTTTTTATTATTTGTCAACAATATGGGCCTACAAAAGGCAAAAACTGGTATCAGGACAATAGCGGTACTGCGGCTATTTGGGTAATAAATAGCCTTAACTTCTCGGTACAGAAATAGTCGTAGGTGATGGTTATGTATGGGTGATGACAGCTAAAGTAACCCTCGTCAATTGCTATCTCTCAACAAATGAGGATATAGCGGGTTTTCGTAGGAAATTAGAAGAAATAGAAGATCTATGCACTAGTCTAACTGGAAACATCATTGTAGTCGGTGACTTCAATGCCAAGTCATGTAAATGGAGCATGACCTGAACAGACAAGAGGGGTCGTGATGTCCGGATATGGCAGCCAGACTAGACCTCACCGTGATGAACACGGGATGCTGTCCTACCTTTAGAAGGAGAGGCTGTCGCGAAACAATCTTGGATATTACAATGACTACGCCGGGTGCAGCAAGCCATATATCCGGATGGCAGTTCCTTGAAGACTAGACAGCAAGCCATCACCAGCATATACGCTTCCACTTGGGCTGTGTCCCCCAAAGGCTTGGCAAGGCGCATAAAGGTGGAAATCAAAAAGCAGGCTGGAACTAAAGTAAATTAAACAAAAGAAAACTACTCGATACAATTTCTAAGAAGGATGGACATCTGCTTGATGAATCAACACCTCTGGTCATCACGAGGATGACCGTAGAAAGCTTGACAGTGAGCACTATGGATGTGATCGTGCAGGGCAGAGATATATTCGAGACCAACAAGGCATACATGGCTGCAAAAAAGACGCTGAACCGTGCCATAAATGAAAGCAAGCGCAACAAATGGGCGGAGATAAAGAACGCAGTATATCAAGATGTCTGGAGATTAGGGTTCCAAATAGTAACTGGCAAGCTATATAGACGATCGCTGGTTGCGGCTATGGATTCTGCGACGATTTAACGGATAGTAGAGGAACTTTTTCCAAAACGTCCAAGAAGAATCGTCATGATGAAAGCACTGCTCGAAGCATTTCCTGTGGACAGCAGCATCCAAAATGGTTTGAGGCAAAGCGCCAGGCCCGGATGGTATACCGACCGAGGTAGTTAAGGAGATAGTTGAAAAGTACCCATTTGTGCTACTCAACATTTTTAACGCATGCCTAAGAGCGGGTGTTTTCTGTAAAAGGTGAAAAAAACAGAAACTAGTTCTGCTGGATAAGGGAAAGGGGCCGCCTATAACATCGTCGTCATACAGACCTCTCTGTATACTCGATGTTATAGGAAAGCTGTTCGAAAGGTGTATCCGAGCCAGATTAAGAGCGGAAATTGAAACAGCAGGAGGCCTGGCCTATAACCAACATGGCTTCCGGGAGACAAAAATAGCATGGGGGAAATCACCGAAAAAGGAGTGTCTGTGTGATGGTCACCTTTGACGTCAGGAATGCCTTCAATTCTGTAAGATGGGTTGACATTCTTGACGTCTTGGAAAGGCGGTTTGAGGTCCCCGAATACCTTCGCCGGGTCATTAGTGATTATCTTAATGATAGGTGGTTAATATTCGAGACCACGGAGGGAGAAAACAGTGTCCAGGTCACTGCAGGAGTAGCACAGGGCTCAGTCCTGGGACCTGAGCTATGGAATGTAATTTATGACGAAGTCCTCATAATGAACCTTTCAGAAGGAACAAGGATAATTGGTTTCGCTGATGACCTCGTGACAATGATTAGAGCAATATCCGAAAAACAAGTGCGACAATTGGTATCCATAGTCGCCACGAAAGTGGAAAACTGGCTTACCAACCACCATCTAAAATTGGCCAATAAGAAAACAGAAGTTGTCGTCCTTACTAGGCAGAGGTACTTTAGTAAAGCGTTTTAAGGGGATATTGTGGGGCACTCCATGGAAGCCGGAAATGCACTGAAGTACCTTGGAGTCTATGTCGATGTAAAGCTGAACTTCGGGATACAAATCTCGGAGGCAACGAATAAAGCCGAGAAAATGGTTGCCATGTTAACAAGGCTTATGCCGAACGTAGCAGGCCCGAGAAGCTCAAAAAGAAGAATCTTAATGAGCATAGCGAACTCCATTTTGCTGTGCGGAGCAGAAGTGTGGGCTGATGCTCCAAAAGTAGACTGCTGACGGAACCGACTATCGAAGGTGCAGTATAAGGGTGCGCTAGTTATAGCGGGATGCACAATCGTTGACCTCCAAGCTGCTGAGAGGAAGAACATCTATGAGGCAAAAGTACAAGCAGCTAATGAGAGCATGTATACGGCTGAAACAACTACGACTATTGCACAATGGCAACAACAATGGAGAGAGGAAACAACAGGCAGATAGACTGGCAGGTTAAAAAGGGACGTGCAGCCGTGGATTAGTAGGAAGCATGGTGAGGTGAACTTTCACCTCACCCAGTTTCTCTCTGGACACGGCCACTTTAATGCCTACTAATTCAAGAGGTATAAAAAGCAGAGTCCTAAATGTGACTACTGTCCAATGGAGGATGAAGATGCTGAACACACTTTTTTCCGATGCGAAAGGTGGGCGTCCAAAAAGGTCGAATTAGAGAAAACACTTGGTACGGTGATAACATCATACAATGCGGTGCAGCTTATGCTAACATCACAATCTATTTGGCATAAAATAACAGGCTACGTGGTAAATCTTCTCCAAAGAAAAAAAAAGAACAACTGAACAGTACTGAAGAAAAATCGAAGTCCAATAATGCTGAGCCAGGCAGGGCGAAGAAGGATTGTGTCGTAAAGTGTGGTTTTTACTACTATTATGTGTTGTGTGTTATAATTATGTTTGATACTATTTTAGACTGCCAGTAGAAAATAGAAGCCGAGACACGGCTTAAATGCCTTATCCCCATGTCCTTGAAGTAATGCGAAAAGCGGTTCCGAGGACATGGGTTCGTGGAAAGGAGGGGTTTTAGTCAGTAAGAATCTGACACTACCCATACTAAGAATTTTCTACGTCTGTAGACGATTGCTAGTATGGGTGTCTTATGCAAGATTTCCCCTTCTATAAATAAAAAAAACTATTACTACATTAGTAGTGGATGTAAATATTTAATAAATTATTTAATTGATTAACTATTAATTAACTACTGTATCAACTACTGCTATAGACAGACAGACAGGCAGGCAGGTATACTCAAATTTTACATAAAACTAACACCTCATTAGGAAGAGATATTTAATACATTTATATTTAGTATGTTTATTATATATTTGATTTAATTTTATTTTAATATTTATTCTTTATTGCATATTTATATTTAATATATTTGAAATTTAAAATACTAAGTTTTTATATTATTATTACAATCGATTGCGTTTACAAACAACTGTTTACAAGAAACTCTGTTTACCTTTTGTTTTTTGTAATTCGCCTACACCCCCCTCCCCCCTTCAAAAAAAGAAAAGATTTTATGTAATTTATGGACGGCCCCATAGGAGTAAACTGTGCTTTATTGGTGTTCCAATACTATGATACTAGATCCGGGGTCTAACTAGAAGGGTGAATGGAACGTGAAGAGATAGGGGAAAACGCTCTCGTGACTTCGTTCGACCACGGAGGATCGATAAATACCGCGAGAAAATTAGGACACGGGGTCGAACAACTGTGCCTTTACCAGATTCTTGAATATTTTTCGCTCTGGAAACTTTTAGGCAGTTTCGAGTGACCTCGTTAGAGAAACTTGGGTGGGTTTCTTATACACAAGATGGTGAATTTCGTGTATAAAAATAGCTTTGCTGACGAGAGAGGCTGTTTCTTATCCAACGGAAAGCTAAAACCCTTAAAAAGACAGTGAATTTATTTTCTGACCAGGAATTTTCTATGTAATTTTTTTTTAATAATATGGCTTTAACTAGTTTGAAGTTCTATTAATTTCTTTTAGTCTTGCATCTGAAAATTTT
This sequence comes from Druon quercuslanigerum, assembly GCA_010014905.2. NCBI lineage: Eukaryota > Metazoa > Arthropoda > Insecta > Hymenoptera > Cynipidae > Druon > Druon quercuslanigerum. The sequence goes on along the minus strand of JAAAKG020082685.1, from coordinate 5,170 downwards.
AATTTGAAATTCTCTAAATTTTTAATTGATTTATTTAAAACATTTGAAAATGTTCAATTTTGAATGCCAGTGAATCACCAGGGTTTCTGTCGTAGTGGGACTTAGGGAAAACGAAGAATTGAAGGGAATTTTTTCACCAAGACAAAACCGGAAATTTAATTCAGTGACTGAAATTTTTTCTCGAATATACTAAAATGTAAATTTAACGTAGTTCATACATTTTATTACTCGCATTGTTAGTTAGAACAGTGAATTTTGTAAAAGAATTTTAATTCTGAGTTGTGACATGGAATAAATATAACATAATTTTTTTAAATCACGTAAAGAATTACAATTATCCTGACTTTAAATAGGGAATTTTCAGATGGATATATAATTTGCCTCAGAAAAGGGAATTTTTGACATGGAATGGGAATTCTTTAAAAGAATTGCAATTTGGATTTACTAAAAAAGAAATAAAAAAATCCCTGTTCTAATCTAGAATTCGACAATATTTGAAACTTTCCTCCTCCACTTTTTAGTAAAAGGAAGTGATGGGGAAAATCTGAATTAGTAATAATTTCACTAATTAAATTAATAAATGTATGGTTCACTAACAAAATAGTAACATTTTGAGGTTTGACTTTTGCAATAGTAAGTATTTTACAAATAAATTAGTAAAATGTGTAATAATATCAATTATTAAAAATGGTTCACTATTATTTAGTAACATTGTTTTACTAATTCAATATCAAACTAGCACGATTACTAACGAATTAGTGAACTGTAATGATATCGACCAATCAGAAGTCTATATGTCATTCTGCCATGTATGCAAGAAGCGAAGTGAAGCTATTTCGAAGGTCTCAAAGTGTTGAATTGTGATCAATAAGTGTATGAAGGAAAGGATTTATTCTTATGTTATTGACTAAGTACATAATGAGGGTACTTCGTCCAGTAATATGAAAAGGTGGATGATTTACACGGCGGTGATCGCATAGTTTAGATGCACAAAAACTTTCCACTATTTAATTAGTAAACACTGAACGGGCTATTTTACTAATTTCATTAGTAAATAATTTGTAATAATAAATTTAGTAGTTTTCTACTAATCGTTAGTGACCGACTTCTCGCTAATTTCATTAGTCAAATTTTACTATCAGTTAGTAAAATTTCACTAATTCAGATTTAGAGAGGGCATTGAAAAATTTCGTAAATAATTCTAATCCTTAGCTTGAACGGGGAATTAAGAACAGGTAATTTTTTATATAAAACTGTAAATGTGGGCAAAAATGTTTCATTCTGATTTATAAAAAGGGAATATAAAAGCCCCATCTCTGTCCCAAGTTAAAATTCTTCAGATTTTAAAACTCTTCGTTCGAAATAAAAATTTATTTATGCATAAAAATTCTTTTTCTTTCGCAAATAAAAATAATTATGGCTTGGATCAGGAATTTTTCGGAAAAAATTATCATTTTCACTTTGAAACAAGCATTTTTCGTAAAGAATTATATTTTAGATTGCTTTTATGAAATTTTCTGTTCTAAATCAGAATTGTAGTTATTATGATCAGAAATTATCTTATGTCCCAACTCAGGATGATAATTCTTTTTCAATATTTCCTTTCAAAATCAGATATTTAAAATGTTTACAAATCTCTTAAAAATTTCTAAAATATTTTGGAACCAAAACTCTTCTCAAATTTATTAGAGACCCAAAAAAATTAACAATTATCGGGAGAAAACCGGGAAATGATCGGGAATATAAAATCATCTGTCGGGTAGACACCCAGATCACTTTTTATCTATTAGAAGAATAATACAGTAATTCATTCAGATAAAAGTTTACAAAATTGTCAATATACCTTAATAATAGTTAAAATACTTTAAATTCATAAATCCCAAAATTTGACAATATTAGGACGAAGCATAAGAGGATGCCATATAATTTCAAATCCATAGTGTTTTAAATTCACTAATTTTCATTTCCAGCCTTTTAGATTGAACAAATTTATTTCAAAGTCAAATATACACATTTGTACAGATTCAAATTGAAAACTTAAATAGTTGAGCAATTATACTTTCGAAGTTTTCAATATTAAATAACTAGAAAAAAGGGTTTCAAATATAAGAACTTTGAGCTAAAAGCGTTAAGTATGTTATATTGCAACATTCAAAATTGTTTGGTTTAAGTATAAATCGTCCAAAGTTGCAGAATTAAAAATGAAAGCCTTTTGATAATTTAATTATTAGTATTTTAGAATGACGAAAGCTCGTTATAAGTTGGAAAATTGAGATTCCGGATTCTATAACTCCGCATAAAATTTACCTAGTCGCTTTAGGCCGCTGGAGTTGGCGCCTGATGACTTGATAATCAGTTGTATCTTTTAGTGTTTCTGTAAAAAATCAAAAAAACTTAATTTTTCAGACGAGCAAATTTACTAAATATTTTCACTTCAACTCGCTCCGAAAGACAAAATTCTTTGTATTTTAAGATAAAAATTTAATACACTATCCTTCAAACTGTTCTTCAGATAACGTGCAATTTAGAATTTATTGATTTTGTTAAATAAGAAAGTTATAAATTTTTTTAGCAATCAGTATCAAAATAACGTTAGAAAATTTACAAACGCTTCGTTTATCGAGGGAATTTTGAGTAAGCCCAAGCTTCCAGCATTAAAAATGCTTAGTAGGATATAATTAAGTTTTCTGAAAACTTTTACCCTAATTGAATTATTCATTAACAAAATAGGAGCATTCTATTAGCATTGATCGAGTGCATTATAGGTGAAAATTTCGGAATCTCGACGTACTCGACCACAGCCCTCGCCTCTCGACTGAAATTTTTTTAGTCTATTTATTTGTTTACACTCTTAAGTTAACATTTAAACATCCAACCATGAGCAATTATTTTTTTGGTAGGGCAAAATCATTCAATATTTATATCTTACATTATGTATACGTACTTACAGGCTGATTATAAACATTCAGAAAAGTATATTCTCACAACACAAATTTGAAAACGAAAGAATAATTTTTCAAACGAAAAAACAAAAAAGTTTATTTTCAACCAAAAAGTTTAATTACCTACCAATAACTTATTTTTTTCTTGACAATTTTGTAGAAATTCATTTTACTGGTTTTTATTCAAACTAAACTTGTGAGTAATTATAGTACTAATGAGATTAAAATTGTTTAGAACATATTGAATGCTTTTTGTAAAAACATCATGAATAGAGTTCGTAGACAATCTTATAAAGAACATAATAAACTTCTACCTTCTAATAATAAATTTTCTACCTCCCGTTGCAGTTTCTAGCAAACTCAACATTTACTTTTTAAATATTCATTTTCAATATTTATAGATTTATTTGCTTAGGAACCAAGTAAAATGTTCTCTAAATTTTAAGAGATCTGTAATACAAACATAGTTGTATTCTGACGGGCTAAATAGCGCGGTTCAAACGGGCTCCGAAATCGCCCCTCACGTGCTCGGTCAATGCTATTTGAATGATCCTATTTTATTGACGAATAATTCAATTAGGGCAAAACTTTTCAGAAAACTTAATTATATCCTACTAAGCATTTTTATTGCTGGAAGCTTGGGCTTACTCAAAATTCCCTCAATAAACGAAGCGTTTGAAAATTGTCTAACGTTATTTTGATACTGATTGCCAAAAAAAATGATAACTTTCTTATTTAACAAAATCAATACATTTTAAATTGCACATTATCTTAAGAACAGTTTGAAAGACAGCGTGTTAAATTTGTATCTTAAAATATAAGAACTTTGTCTTTCGGAGCGAATTAAAGTGAAAATATTTAGTAAATTTACTGGTCTGGAGAATTAAGTTTTTTCGATTTTTTACAGAAACGGTAAAAGATACAATTTTTTCCGAAAGAAAAAACATGCATTATTAAATTTTCTACATAGTGATGTGTTAAAAAGCTAAATTTTCGAAAACTGATTTTCAAGTCATCAGGGGCCAACTCGAGCGGCCTGAAGCGGCTAGGCAAATATTATGCGGGGTTATATAATTGAATCTTTTAAAATGTAAAATATTATTACAAATTAAAATAAATCATTTTTAGCACAAAAATGTGAAATTAGAACCATTTTTTATACTGGAAGATAAACAAAAGTAAAGTAAAAATATTCATAATTATACATTTTTGAATAGGTATACTTTTTTTTAATCTGCCTAATTTTGATCTTAAAAAACGTAAGCTCGATTTGAATATGTCTAATTTGAATTTTTTTCTTTTCGCTTGTCACGAAATAAAAATCGTTCAATTTTAATGGCTTCTGCTTTATAATTTTACACTTTTAAATGTTTATCAATTATACCTTAATTTGAATGTTGTAGATTTTGTAATTTTCTATGCTGATAAAATTTTATCATTGACATAAAATTTAAGGTAAATATTTGATATAATTTAAACTCGATTTTAAAGAAAAAGCATGATTAGGGATTTTGAATTATAAACGAGTTATGATTCAGTTCTTTGTTGAACACTGCAGAAAAAATCTGTAGAAATATTTTTCTTTAATTAAAAGAAAGTTTTTGGAATCAAAGAATCTTTTTTCTGAGTGTATTTAAATTATTACTTCAAGAAAAAAATGTTTGGATCATCCTTAAAAGTAAATATAATTTAATTCAAAACTTTGAATGATACTATAATTTGACCAGGACGTAACTTTGCTCTTATTAAATACAACTTTTGTAATATTGCTTTAGGATGAGCCTATACAACGTTTGTGGTTTTACTTTAATTGTTTCATCCCAAAAATGATCCATTTTTCTCCATTCGTGATATTCAGTGATTTTCAATTTTTCTAAAATTTATAAAAATGCAACAAAAAAATTTTTATTTTAAACTTTCTAAAATTGTAATTTACAGTTGAATTCCAAAAAACTTTTGTTAAGAAATGATCTAATTTCGATAAGTTTTGTAAGTTATTTCAAAGTTTAAAAATTTCTTATTTTTTATTAGCTATATCTGTTAAAAAAATAAAATATTTTAAAATGAGATTCAAGAAATATTTATTTTCGTTCAAAAATATTGCCGTATGTAAGCGATAGAAATGCATAGAAATTTTGCTCTGGAAACTTTCATTTTTTTTAATTTCTCAAAAATAAATATATAAAAATGCTTTCAGCTTCTTATTTATTCTAAAATCCTTTTAATAT
>JAAAKG020082674.1:0-16726 GCA_010014905.2 Druon quercuslanigerum | reverse complement strand
AAGCCGACATTGATCATTTTAGTCCGTTTTTAAATTAAAATGATCATTTTCTAGCGTTAGTTCATTCATTGTTAATTTTAATTTAAATTAATAATTTTACTATGTAACTATATCTGTGAGAAGCGCACAAACTTAGGGGATATTTCTACAACAAAATCAACTCGATTCGTCAATTATTAACAGAGAAACGACAAGTTGATTATTGCATGGTAAATTGATTTTTCCCTCGATCAACGCGTTTAGTGAGCGCCTACTGGGCTGAGACGGGCCGAGCGTAGAGGCAGTTCTGCAATCCGCTGCCTCAATTTTGCAAGTAAAAGTTTCTCGCTCTTTTCAAATTTAGGGTCAAAAGTAGGGGTTTTCATTTAAAGGAATCACTTTAATTACTAAATAACCTTAAAAATCGAATTCAAGGTCAAGGTCATTGGTACCAGTAGTTGACCCATTTTTATATATCTAACTAAAATTCTGAGTTATTTACCATATTAGATTAAAACGGTGCACCCTGTATTTAAGAATATCTTGTGATATAATTTTTCAGAACTTCTTAAAGTAAACGTATTAATAAAATCACTAGAGACTATGAAAACAACATTATTGTAATAAACTCGCGAAACTATTACGAGCAGGGATTCAAGCGAAATTGAGGGGCATTTTTTTATATTTTCATATTATTTCGATAAATTAACAATAATTTCGCTAAAAACTAAGCTGAGTCTAAAAAAGTATCATAATATAACGAGGCCACGAAGACTTTATGTTAAACTTGTGTAGTAACTATGTTTTATATAGAAAATAACAAAAAGAAACTTAAGGGAACTTTCGACTTTCGTTACATTCCATTCTCTTTCTTGTAAAGTTTACAGGTAAATTATATTGAATTTACAGAAATAAGTGGCATATATCATAAAAGTCCTCTGAGTTTCGTTTCAATCTCTGATTCCGAATCGATTGTTTAAAAAAATGCTTTGAGTAGACATACGGTAGTAATATGAAAAAGATGAAGACAGAATATTGAAAAGAGTTGCTTCTTTTTCTCCCTATTTTTCCATTGTTATATAACTGTCCCTAATGAACCGATTAAACTGTGTTTTTTTAAAAACATACTTCTCACATTTGAAGCCTTTTTCAGTTAATGTTTTTTAAAATGATTTTTGCAAACATACTTCTTTTTAAGACTTTTTATGCAATTCTGTTACATAATTTGACTTCCTTGAGTTTATGTTTTGAAAGATTATTTTCTAAATTTTTTTGACTTCGCTCTTTATTATCACAGGGTCTTCAATTTTCTGAAATTTGCAATTTACCCTACGCCGTATCCTGTATTCAAAAGCTGTTGTAAATTTTCTTTTTTTTCAGATTCAAAGAAACGGAAAATTCATGATGGGCTTCTAGATTGGAAAGCTTTGTGTATATACTTGTGACTGTGTCGTTTCTTCCCTTTGGAAATCGACTAACGGAATCGAGAAAGTGGGGAATAACAGCAGAATGAGTTTTTATTAAAACATAGAGCTTTATTTTAATACACTCAACAAATAATCGGTAGTGAATTTTCAAGCAACTTTGAAAAACTATGGCTTAATCCGCACAGTTTTGTCGCAACAGTATTTTCTCTACATCAGTTATACGTTAATTAAGTAATCTTGTATGTACAACGAGTTCGAGATAAGAGTTAACAATTATTTTAATAAATTCACTTTGTTCCACCCTCAAAAATACCTGCAGTGGTCCTTGATTTAAAAAAGTTTAATAGTTAAAACGTGATAGTCGCTTATTTACACTACTGTGCATTTTGTTTCGTTACATTTCGCATTACATTATATGTCGTCGGCTTATCGATAACAATTTATAGATATGCTATCTTAAAATTGATAAAAATAAATGAATGATTAATTTAGAAATTATTCTTATCTGCTAACCACTACTAACTTAGATTTTATGAAAGTTGGATCTTATGAAATTAGGACTTACGAAATAATCGGAAGTAGATGATAAATGGGACATTATCTAAAGAATCATTCAATTACATTCATACCTCAGTTTATACGTATCACTTTTCACATGTAAAAAAAGTATTTCTAATGACAAAGTGAAAAATATTTCCGTCAGGAATCGTTAATCTTTGTTCTTCATTTTATGTGGAGCACTGAACATAACTGAGGTACTCTAATGAAAATTGTTGGTAAAAGTATCCATAAAACGAACTGAAGTAAGTGTACGTATTGAGTTATTCAGAAGTTTACAAGTTTATATCCTTTCTCCCTTGTCTGCCCCTGTATATATATAAAATTACTCCTTAAGTAACAAAGTTTTCTCTTAAAATAGCAGGCTTTAAAAAACTTGTTCATGTACTAAGAAGAGTCTAACTCGTTAATAAGTACAAACTCTAATATTTTTAGGTCGCTGAATCAGGTATTGCAGGTTGAAATCGGCTGATTTCTTCAAACCTCTGTGAGTGTAACAAACGAAAGTTTTTATATATTTAACACAATTTATAAACCGATTGTTACACACAACTTGGCACATTGATCGCCAAAGATATTTGTCGGTTTCGAGTACTCCTTCAGTCCTTATTTACATGAACACTCATATTACATATTGTACATAGACTATGTACATTTGAAAACTTATTTACAGGAAGTGATTGTTATTGTATTTCACTACTCCTCCACAGATCCTCAATGAAAAAAGTTCGATCAGGAAGATGGTTCGAAGCATTCGTCTAGAAAGTTTTCGAGAGAGTGATAAAGATGGCTGCGAGATTGAACGATACCGTGATCTTCGTCAGTGTAAGTCTGAAAATTTTTAAATTGTAATTATTCAAATGTTATTTCAATTACTATTCAAATTTTCTTAAAAAATGTAGAAATTAAAAACTTTTGGACAATTTCAGGAAATAATATAAATTGTACGATTTTAAACAGAAGCATTACAGAATAAACAATTGTAAATATAACTATTGCAGTTTAAATACTTCCAGAATGAAATGCTCAAAACTGAATTACTTTGAAATTAATCTAAAAACCGGAAAATGACGGATTCATTCTTTGATCATGATTTTTACTTTTTAGAAAAAAAATCTTTCCAATCACTGGAAATATGTATAACAAATTTCATATAACAGAATAAAATTTAAATTTAAAATAAGTTCGATTTCAATTTTTGTTAAGTGTTCAGGGCAATTGTTATCTTTTTTAATTAAATAATCATTCAATTCCAAATGGTCAATTGACAAATCGTTTACTTGTGAAATTTTCAATTATAGGACTTCATTTTAAAGCGTAGAATTTCAATTAGTAGAATTTAAAAATGCAGTTTTGAGGGGGTGAACAATTCAAAATTAAAAGTGTTATGCAAAAAAATTAAACAATAACTGATTTTAATTACAACACTCTATCCGGTAAAAATTAAGGAGTTTACAGATTTGAACGTTGAAAATTGAAGGGTTCAATTCAAAGATCCTTAGTAGTCAAACAAATTAAAACATACGACTGAAAAACTTTATTAGATATTTTCAATTTAAATTAAGAAGAAGAAAAATGATTTCATTAGTAGCAATATTAGATTTTTCATTTTAAACGAGCATTTAAAACCCAAATATTCGTAAGTAACCAATTTGAAACTGAATTGTTTGAAATAGAAAACCTTGAATTGTAATTTTGTCATAAATAATTAAGTTATATTAAATAAATTCAGAACCTTTTTAAGAATAGTGAAAGGTTTTATAAGAATAAAATATTTTCTTGAGATTCTGGGAAAAATGAAAATTACTTTTGATTTTGAAAAATTTATTTTAAGAGAATGTTTTAAACAATTTCTAAAGATTTACAAAATTGACAAAAAAAGAATCTGCACGATTTTTGGAGATTTTTTTTTAATTTTGCACAATTTCAAATTTTTTAAAGAAAAAATATATTTGTAAATGAAATTCTGAAGCTATTTCAAGATTTTAAAATGGTTTAAAATAATGAAAAAATGGTATATTCCTAGAAAAATTCAAAATTATCTTTATTTCGAAAAAATTGTTTTAAGAGAATATTAAAAAATATTTCAAAACAAAAACAAATTTTGGTGTATAACATTTGACAAATTTCACCATCAACATCCAATTACTATTTCAACTGAGGGTCGATACAACTCCTATCTGAAACATTTATCAAAATATTCTAAAATCTTTTGAATTCTTTAAAGTCACTGCAAATTCTTGAAATATATTAAAAATTCCCTAAAATGTTTTAAAATATGTAAAAAATGTTAAAGCTCTTGAAAGTTCTTGGAATTTAAAAAATACTATAATGTTTCAATTTTTTTTAAGTCTTTTAAAATCCCATGCAATTCTTTAAAGCTTTTGAAAAATTATTTTGAATTTTTAAAAATACCCTTAAATCTATTAACAATAGCCTGAGATATTTCAAATCCCTTAAAATATTTAGAAATCTTTTGAAACTTTTTAACTTTATTGGCCTTGGAATTTAAAAAATTACTTTATAATGTTTACAATCCCGTAACATTTTTTAAAGCTCTTAAAAATTGTTTGCAATTTTTTTAATGTTCTAAATATGAACTCGTTTGGAATAATTTCAAATTTTTTAAATATATTAAAAATGCTCTTAAGATATTTATCATACTGCAAAATTGCTTGAAATCTCTGAAAATTTGGTAAAACTGTTTAAAATTCCTTGGAATTTTCAAACATACTCTATAATTTTTTTACAGATTTCAATGTAAATGATTTAAGTTAAAGATTTAAACGTTTTATTATGATAAATCTTCATTCGTCAATATTAAATGTAGTGAATGCCAAACTTTCCTGCAACTTTAAATTATACTGTGTAAATAATTAAATGTTGAACGTCACAATTTCAACTGTTCCATTTAATGCACTTCAAATCTGAAATTAGACCATTGCGAATATTTTAATATGAAATATATTGTTTTGAAAGGCACATGCGGTGCAATTTAAAATGAGTCAATTTTGAACTTTTTTAATTTGAAATCAAAATTTTTTTTATTAAAATTTCGAAATTTTCATATTTATTCAAATACAAATTTAAAATTCTCAAATTTAAAGGGACCTTAACATTAAATATTTTAAATTTCGAAGCTTAGTTTTATATGAAAAATGAGAAAATAATTATTCTTTTATAAAAACAAGTGACAAGTATTTTTTGATAAAAATACGGAATGTTATATCCTTCAAAGTAATGCTTTACTTTATAGGAGTATGCATCAGTTAAATTTTTAAAGAAATATACTTAATAAAGGCTTTATTATTATGAAGAAAGTTTTCAGTATAACTGGATTGGATGGAAGCAGCTTTTAATCATTTTAATTAGCAACACAGAAGAGCCTTTTTGTTTCTTATACAATCTTCAATGTTTGATTAATGAAAATTCTTATTTTTGCACCATTTTCTGCAAAATATCCTTGGAAAAAAACTAAGGGAAATTTGAAATTTCAAAAAAGCTTTCCAGTTTCTATAAACTGAAAAAAAAAACATTTGGAAAAATTATCATAAAATCTGACCTGTTGTCTAAATAAGATGTCTTTTTGCTCTAGAACCTTGGCGAGCATGAGGGACTGTTGATAGTGAACATTGTCGTCAAGAGTTCCATGAATTAAATAATATGCCTTTTTTCTGAATCCGTTTTCCTTATCCACATCCACCTTTTTAAGAAGCTGAGCTTCCTCGTAACCTTTGAGATTGTCAGACGACGTCGGCAAACCCATAAACCTCTCCGTGTAAATTGAATCTGTAATTAAAACAAGTTATTAATTACAACCCAGAAAGCAGAACAGTGGGCGAGCTATGCTACGAAAGAGCGAGATTAATGAGTTTGCGAGAAACAAAGGGTAAAATTCGCTTTTGACATACTACGAGCGTCTAGTAATTATCACGAATACAAGGCCTTGCTCAAAATGCTCCTCTTTTGCTACTCACAATTAATATCTAACAAGGAGAAGATAATTATGTTTCACTAAAGAAATTGAACTAATTATGGATATATCCGAACTTTTGCGAAAGTAGATTGCAATCAACTATTTAGCACATACTGTAAAAAAAGGGATGCGCGTCTGGCTTTTGTTTTTTTAATGTTGAGGTGTCCAAAGACTCAATTTAAGACCGACTGCAATGGGCCAATGAATTAGGGCCACTTTTTCATTAGGTTTTTTTTTGTGGGCCCAAGAGTTTCCTTTATCTAAAGTCCGGTCTCAATGGGCACACTCAATCAGGGCGATTTTTTCGAATTTTTTTCTATAAGTGTTTTTTGTTTTTTGAACCCGACATTTTTTCTCATCCACGATTTTTTATTCATATGATCTTCAGGATGTCTAAAGGCACTCTTATTTTCAATTTATTTTATTCTTTGATGTGAATATTTATTATATTTATTGAATGAAAAATTACCTAAGTGATATTTAAAAAAATGACTATAGTAACTCTGTATTACAAAAGTGACAAAAAAGTAATATGATAAAAAAATTGACTCAAAATGATTCTGTTACAGTCCTGGTTACCCTTGAAAGGTACTTAATGTTATTTAATGTTTAAAATCCCTGACTGGATGGAGTCGACTATGTTTTTTTTCGAATTTCTCGAATTCTCGGATAGAAATAGAATAAAAAATGGAATAAAAATTCAGATTGAGGTAGAATTTCCTGGCATTTTTTTACCAGTGAGGCCGATTTGAGGCATTTTGGTAATTGTTTTTAAAAATAAATTGACGATTGTAAATAACTTAGAATATGCTTACCATAAAGAGCCCAATCCGTTACGGGAGCTACCGACATTCCACATTTGAAAACATCATTCGGATCAGTCGCTAGAATCATTCCTGCCGCATAACCACCGTAACTCCAACCCCACACTGCAGTTCTGGTTCGATCAATGAAAGGGAACTTGTCTTTGAGGTACCTTAAAGCAGAAAATTTTCTCCATTCATTGAAATTCCACACAACATATTTTTCGATTGAAAAAGATTTCGATAGCAGTGAAGAAAGTAATATTACATTTTTATTAATTTTTCAAAATATTGAACTTTTTTATTATCAATTAAAATAAGAATCCGTAAAATTGTATGCATGTGCTTCATCTAATTTAATTTAATACACTATTTATAGTTTTTTTCTTAAATCGGCAACACTTTGCCGGCCTGTTAAGCAAGTTTTTTTATACTCAATCAAATCTATCCTTCATCAAGGAGTGTAAACGTCATTTTACTTTTTATGGTGAATGTTCGCAAAAATTCGGAAGCTTGTACAGCCTGTTGCAATAAAGAATTGTTCTCCTTAAATGTCTACGTAATTCGATTTTTCATTTAGAGTGTCGAGTGACAGGAATCTGGAAAAACTCGAATAACAACAAATAAGGAGAAAGTTTCATAAACTTGTTTTCGATGTTTTCGATGTTTTTTATTTTGAGCATTTCTGGCAAATTCTTCTTAAAGGGTAAAAGAATATCTTTTTCTGAGAATTCTTGACTTTCCCCATGAAGTTATAATTTCTACCTCAAACACTCGTTAATTTCGGTTGTAGTTTAACTTTTAATTATACTTGATAAGTTTCAATTTTAAATTGGATTTTATATTATATTTATAACTAAACCTTGGGTATGAGTTCATTTATACTTTTAAGTTAATAATTTTACATAATAATGTGAGGGCATACGACCTTAGCATGAAGAGTGGAGCCTGTGACCTTAATATATTATTTTCCCTAATTTTTTTAATTACAATCTTAAAAAATATGCTTGAGTCAAGTTTGACAAAATTAAATTCAGTGGTGTTATTTAGATCCCATTCATCTTCTTTTCCACCCTTATGAAAAAGCTGTCTAGGGTAGCCGCTAGTCCGGGAAATGACAGGGAATTTATTTTTTGACCAGTTAAAAAAAGTTAGTATAAAAAGATTTTCAATCAGTTCACATGTCAATAACTTGATATCATATAAAATTATGCAATTTTTAATGAGTTTGATTTGAAATTCTTTCGTGTTTCACAAGTTTAGTTTGTAGCATTTTCCTGTGTTAAGTGCTTCAGTATACAATGCGTGATTCAGAAATCCTTTATACTTAGAAAAGTTTCTATTTCTTGTGTTTCAATTTCTAATCATTCATTATTAAATTCATTTTTTTGGCATAATGTAAAACTTTATGGATGAAAGATTATAAATCTGTTTAGAATTATATACAATATTTTCAAATTAAAACGGTAGAAATTACAATCTTTAAAAATGGTACTGTTTTAGATCAAAAGCCTTATAGATAAATAAATGTAAATCTCGATTCAAATCTTTTTTTGTAAGCTTTCTATTATTTTCCATTTCCAAATAATTTAAAATTCGTTATATATTTATCGTTACACGACATTTTTAAACTAAAGCTGTTTAAAATAGAACAACTTCTGATTAAAGACTTCAAAATTTATCATTTAGAATTAATTATTATACAATATTATACAACATGAACTTGAAGAATAAAATGGTATGGCTTGAAACATTTTTCAAATCGGAAGTCTGAATGGTTGAATGATTTGTTTAATAAATGAGAATCGTTCAATATTTTAAATAAAAGCGTAGATTTTTTAAAATAGAAATCTATAGTCTTATCTTAATATAATTATAATTTTTAATATCCGTAAAATTTCCAAGAATCCAAATTAACTTGTTTGAGTTTTGAAAGTTTTTTATTCGGAACCTTGTTTCAAATGTTCGAATAATCATTTTTCCAAATTTAAGCTCGTGCAGATTATTTTCAAGACCTCAAACTTAAAACCACTTTGTTCTAAAGCCGCAATTTTAAAATGGTACTTTTTAAGTCACTAAATAATTAATTGTTCAAAATAATTTTTCTTCATGTTATACAATTTTTCTTACTTTAAAAACGGAATGGTTTACATTCCGTACAGAGGAAAAGGGTTTTATTAATATTTCTTCTAAGGTCACTTTTCCATGATGCATATTCTGCTTGCATTTTTGGAAAATTGAATGAAATTGTTTACGTGATTTTATTTCTGTATATTATTTGAATTTTTTCGAATTCTTTTTTGTCTTTAGAACTTTGATTTTAGAACTGTACCGAAAAGTTTTTACTTTATTCTGATCTCATTCATTAGTCACATTCATGGGAATTTTTGGTAAGTATGATGATTATCGAATAAGGATCTAATCAATTTTTTTAATGTCCGCTGATATTAAAAGTTAAAATCTGAAATATAATAGAAGGTTTGATGGTTTTTTATTTGCTTTATTTTTCAGTTTAATTAAATTCTCCTTTCACCTGGATGAAATAATTTTAATTTTTAGGGTTTCGTAGCGCAAGGCAGTAACCCTTATAGTTTCGGTCGAGTGTTCGTCTGTTGTACTTTTTTCTGGTAGGGGAAGTGATGAGAAGTATAGGAAGTGAGAAGAAGGTAACTCAGGGGAGGGGATGTAGGAAAAAATAGGGGAGGGAAAGTATGGAAAATCAGAGATCCTCTGTGAATAGTTGAGACACGTTTCCCCTTCTAATGCTCGCCGCTGTACCGGAACTGCGATATGTTCATGGGGCGCGGTAAGTTTCAACAGTTTTATTTTTTACTAATGCTTGCGTTTAGGACATTTTCAAAGTCGTATACGTGTTTCAAAGTAAATATTATTCTTCCCGCACCTTAATAACCAACCTCCCCAAATAATTGATAATTTTCGTGAGATGAGTGTAGTTTCTATTCTGCATTAACTTCTCTTTCAAATAAAATTGTAATTAGTAAATACATAAAATAAATAAGTACATTAATATATCAAAGGTTTAAGGAAATGAAAGAATGGATAGTAGATTGACGCAGTTTTGATTGTACTTTAGATTTTAAGCTCTGATGCCAGGGGCTATTTTAAAAATTAGTTTCATCCCTATTTGATAATCATCATAAATGGTAACCAGCCTCAAGATTAATTATAGACCTTATTCAGATACCAGTTAGGGGCCTCAATTGTTAAATTGTGACGGTATCTAATTTTAATGTAATGTTTTAAATGTACCCCTTTGTCTTTTTTAATTTGCCGTTTGGTATCGATTACTTCAAAATAATTTTTTTTTAAAATCAGCTTCGAAAGCCACCCCCCTTCCCTGTGAGAAAACCAAAACATTTTCATTAGAGTTATTCAAGATAATATCTGTTTGATTAGAAAAAATCTTCTCGATTGAATTAATCTTTGACCAGAGTGTATTAAAGAGCAAGGGTGCGAAAGGGAAGGCGACATTGAACGGGGCAAAGGTGAAGCAGACTCGCGATTCCGCAATCGCTTGGCTGGGTTCCAATTTCGCGACTGGCTTTTTACACGGTGGACGCGACGCGCCAGCAAAACACCCAGCAACGGATACGCCCAGTCATTGCTCCTGCACCAGAAGCTACCTCAAACTACCCGAAACTACCCGAAACTACCCGAAGCTACCCGGACCCTGGACGGTGCGGTGCTGTGCGGTGATTGAACTCAGTCCAGAATCGTGGAAGCAGACTTTGCCGAGAATTGGAGATTCGCCCGGCAAATTCGTCGACCTGTCGATTTGTGAACCTAATAAATTACATCAAGAGACACAACCCGTTTCTCCATCGCGTCGTCTCTTCCTTTGCTGGAAAACCAAGTCGCTACGCGAGAAAGGGTCCAATACGAGTTTAAGCCAACGAGAACTGGACGATTCACTCGATTCCGATGCCGCAGGATATTGAACATGAAAGGAGGATGTTGGCATTCCAGGGTCGGTTCTTGAATCAACTCTTTCAGCAAAAATGGCGTTTGGACTATGCAAATCTAGGTTTTCTGTTTCCCGTCGATTCAAGACTGTTTTCTTGAGCGCGGTCTTAAAAATGCATTTTTCAAGGTGGAATCTTATTCTGGAACTGAAGGTAGCCAATAATGGGGGGGGGGGGAGAGCAGAATTATTTTTTCAAATTATTTTAAGCAATCACAGAGTGACTAGAAGTTATTAAATTATTCAGCATTTTTTATGTGTACCGCTGTCAATACAAAAATAATAATATAAAAAAATATTTCAGATAAAATAATTTTTAAACTAGCATTAGAATTTTTTAATCCCAACATATAATCATAATCAATCATAATCATATAATAAACAATTCTATTTGTGGGTTTATTCGGTTAATTTTTATTGAAAAATATATATATTTGCCCATTTTGAAATGACCCAATGCATGAAAAAAGTGAGATTTCTTAATTAACATTTTATTATACTTCAATAACTGCTTAGGTAAAGTTTATGTCGATGCATGCGCACTCTCAAAAAACAAAAAATTTGATTATTGGTCGATTTAATGTTTATAAATAAATTTTAAAAAGAAGTGGGAAAATTGTGTTATTACTGGTAAAAAAACCTTTTGTTTGTTAAAAATGCTTCGTAATTAAAAGAATAAAAATAATAAAGAGTAAGAATGACATTTTATCCCAAAAAATAATTCAAAAGTTAACAATAACCATTGTTATAAACAGTTTTTGTTTAAAAACAATTGAATTTGAGGATTCTTTTACATTAGGATTTCCCTTAATCGTTAGATTGCTAAAAATAGTACTAAAAATAATATAGGTTTGATCTCGGTTTTCATAATATTGGGTAAAACTTAACAATTAAAATTTAAACAAAGAATAATTTAATTGTTGGCCCTTTTTCGCAGAAAAAAATATTGTTTGCACTAAAGATGTTTCAAATTACTGTCAGAATGACTTCCAGTTACAAAATTAGTTGAAAATATAACAATAACTATTGTTATACACAATTTCTGTGTCAAAATATTTAAATTTTAGATTTTCTCTAATTTTAATTTTCTTTATTCGCCGGAATTGTTACAGATATTCCTAGAAAAATATATAGTTTCTAATATTTGATAAAATATAACTATTAATATAACTATTTACATGTTTATGAACTAAGATAAAAAATTTTAAGTTTGGCAGTGTAACATGTTACACATGTTAAGATTCACTTAAACTATTTTCTTCTATGTTAAACTGCTAAAATTTTGAATTTGTTTAACTTAATTGTTCATGAATATTTAAATTTTTGTAATTCACCGAATATTATCAAATATGTATTATTTTTAGAAATATGTGTAGAAATTTCGGCAATTAAAGGACATTAAAATGTTAAAAAACCTCGTATTTAAATATTTTGTCACAAGAATTGTATATACATTTTTGTTGTTAAAGTGCTAATTATTTAAAGAATTAAATCTAATTATCAATAACGAGATAAATAAGCAAATTGTTAGCAAGTTCCAGGCGTTGATTTAAGCCAATACAAAGATTACCTAAGCTCTTATTAAACCGTTAAGAATATTGTTAAGCAGAATATGTCACTTTTTCATAGTTTTAGTAAAAATAGTTTAAATAAACAAATAAAGAACACAAAAGTTTTCAACGCTAGACTCATTAAAATTTAATGCACGTTGAATAAAAAATGAGCAATAGGGCAAAAACTGAAGGCTTTGGGTTACAATTTTTCAATTTGTTACATCTTCGAATTTGCAATAATTTTAAATAATTTAATTTTGAAAGCTTTCATTCGACAAAACTTATTTTTTAATATCTTAATTTTTAATAATTTATTTTCAAATTAATTAATTTGGAAACCGAGTTTGGAATTGCTTAGTCCATTCAAAATATTTACAAATTAAAGAATTTTGAATAACCAACGTTACAAATCAAGCCATTAAAAATTGAAACCTTTTTAAATAAACATTTTGAATGTGCAAGTGGGTATCAAGAAAGCACAACATTCTAAATGTGAAGTGTTCAAGATTAAATGATTTCAAACAGAAGTTTTCAAAATTGTTTGGTTTTTAATTAAAATAGATAAAAATTGAACTACATATTTCAAACTAAAACCCTCAAAATGTCAAACAATATTGCAATTTGTAACGCTTCGTACCTAAAATTAGGGATATTAGAAGTTCAAAAGGTTTTTTAATTAATTTAAGATTGATGGTTTAAAATTTTTCATTTTTAAATAGTGAAATCAATAGTAAATTAAATTTGTCATCAAAAACCTGATCCATTCATGGTTATTACTTGTGATTACATAAAAGTAATCATTTTAAAAAAAGTATTCTTTTAATTTTACAAGATTAAAATAACAAGTTTTTGTATGGTTACAGTTTTGAGTTAAATTTTTCAAACTAGAAAATTTAAACATTTTAAATCAAAATACTATTCAAGTTGTAATTATCTGCATTTGTTAATGTTTAATTCAAAACATTATACATTTATGTCGCTTTGAAAGCTTGACAAGTACTGACACTTTTTAAGTTTCGAAACATGGCAATGAAAACTGTGATATTATGATGCCTCTAAGTTTAAAAAAGCGGAAATGTTAATGATTCTCATTTGAAAGTTGTATTATTTTTAAGCTTTCGAATTTTAGTTTATTTAATTTTTAAGTCGTTGAACATAATAATATTAAATTTTAAGTGCTTTAATTAAAATTTTTAAATGGTTTAAATACATAATTCTCCTGCTTCAGTAATTTTACAAGATTAGGTACATAAAAATTCACTGCAGTGATTAAATAAAAACAATTTAAAATCTGTTCCAAGTCCGAATGAAACTTCAGGGATGTTTGCAATTATTAATGGGGATTGCCAAAGGCAAAATGCGAAAGAGTTTGAAATTGTAGAAGAAACAAGATTTTTTAAAATTAAAACTAAATACAATATTGAATTATATAGAAATATATTTCAAGTTGAAATCGCTAGTAAATTAGTCTGATATCTTGCATGATGAAAAGCTTTTAAAATATAAAGAACTTGGTAAAATGTTAATTTCAGAATAAACCTTTGTCAGCTCTTGATAATTTCAGGGATTTTCTATCGAATCCCAAGCCATCGATTTATCGCAGAGCTGCCTAGTGGAAGAGTCAAAGGTTTAGCAGTCTTCTCACACCTGTCACACTAAATTACCCAGGTTCGTTAAAAAAATAAAAAGAAAAAAGTGAAAATAGGCGAAAAAGATAAGGGTGCAAAGTGAAGTTCTAAAACAAACTACTGAAAAGAGGGTCATACGATAAATTTAGATAAAGTTAGGAGCCAATCTTCTTCTTGTTAACGTTCCTTATCCGCAGGAAGGAAAAGAAGTTAATTTAACGGATACGGACTTGGGATTAGGTGTTACAAGTTAGTTACTGCACCGCGAGATTACCAGATTACTGGTCTTTGGTCTAAAACTGTTATTTTCAAGTAGGAAGATGCAAGAGGAATTTCCTTTTCGAGAAAGTACGACTTTTACGACGTTTGAAAGACGTTTTCAGACATTCACTCTATCCTTTTAATAGTAAAACAAATAGTGACAAAAATTTCGAATACGCTAGGCATAAAAAAGCCACACTAATGCACAAAAAGAAAATATTTTTTTACATGCTCATAAAATTGGTAATTCTTAAGATGTTAGAATAAAATGTTGCCATTAAAAAAATGTAATAAAAATAAGATCCATCAATACATTCGACAGCATTATATTAAATGATAGTTTGTAATGTGGGTGGGTTTTTCGTTTTCGGTGCATGTCATTGTTTACAAAGTTCCGGAAATATAACTCAGGTGTCAGGCGTACCCCATTGCACAACCTTCCTGCCCCTAGTAACTGGAAATTAGATATGATTGTATTTTCACTTTTTACACGAAGAAAAGAAAGGCTATTGGAAAAGGGACAAAGATGCATTCCTACTGGGCCCTATCCTTTTTCATATACATATCCTTTTTAGCTTATCACGGCAGAATGCCTAGAATGCCTTTTTCTGCATTTTTATATTAAAAAAGTATTTGTTTAAGTTTTCCCCTTGAAAATTAATTTTGCCGTTATTTTTATTGTTATTTTAATAATTAATGTATGAAAAAACATCAATTTACGTTTTTATTATGTTTTTTTCTCGATTTTTTATTGAATATTAATTGCTTCTAAATTTTGCATACAAATAGGTCAATAATTGACGGAGTTATCCAGTAGAGGTAGCAAAATAGATTTTCAATGTAACATTTTTGTGTTTGTAGGTAGCTGTGATTTACAGGTATGAATTTTAATAAGTATATACCATTCTGGCTATCATTACCTGCACGACAAAAAAATCACGCCAATATGTTAATTCTATGAAAAGTTATAGTGGAACATGGAGAACGAAAAATATGTAAAGTCTTATTTTTTCTGCACGTATTCTACTAAAAATATTTAATATTCTTATGCAATTTTTAGGATATTTTAGAAGAAATTGGAATAAATTGGTCAAAATATAAAATTATAAATGATTGGTCATGCTTTTGGAGGGTTTTAGGAGTCAATAAATTAAACGAAAATTCGGGAATTTAATCATCTGTGCTGGCCCAATTAGCTGTAGAATTAATTTATTAATAAAGGGGAATTTATTTAATTAAATCGCTTTGATATAATATGCCGTTTCAATCGCTTATCATTTATTTAATTATCTTTTCAATCAAAGCTGTTTTTTAATTCACATATACTCAGGTTTGACGTGAATTTCATTTTATAGGCAATGCTTTTAATACAAATATTTAGCTTGATTTCAATCATCCTCAAATTAAAAAAGTGGCTATTCAAATAATTCCATTCTGAACTCGTTTCAAATGGGGTTTTACTTAATAAAAGTGGAACCTACTTCGTCACGCCTATTTGGTCTTCGATTTCCACCGTTCCCAAATGCCGATATCCTGAAAAAAGCATTTTGTTTCCTTTCACCCCGGAACCTCTTCCATCTATAGCTGCATAAATGATGCTTTTATTTGTCACTAAATACGTTCCCCAATCGATGTTGAATTTTTCTGTCACTTGATTCGAATCTGGTCCACCGTATCTGAAAACATAATGAAAAACAAATATTATATTGATAAGCTTAATCAACATATTAATTTTTTATAATACTTGAAAAAATATCTCACAGTTAATTACAAAAAGAAAAAAATATAAAAATTATAATCAATAATTTATGCGGAAAATTTTTCCGAATATAGCTAATGGACGTGTATGAGGTTTCACGAATGTTGAAATACTTCTAGCCAGTGAAATGTATACGTGAAAGGATTTTCGTTACGCTCGGAATTCTCTCAAAAACCCTTTTCTTCTATGCTTTTAGATTTAGATCTTCAACTCAACATTTTCCTATTTTAAAGAAAACTCTAGCAAACAGCGAGTATTTACAGTTGAGATGAATTTTAAGAGAAGCTTTTATTCCATTTGAACTTCTTGATTTAAATAAATAAATTTCCAATCCATACGAGAGATAAACTTATTTTTGAGTAAAAAATAATAGTTGAAAATACTACACTCAGGTACGGAAAAGAAATTAAGTTCAGAGATGAAAGTAAATTTAGCAAAAATATCTTAATTTCAATATTTAATCATACGTTTTCTTAAATTAGGAATTTACTGTTCAAAATTGGATGAACCCTATAATTCTTAACGGGATTTAATGATTTTCTTTTCGAAATGCTAATTATTAAATAAATAATGACGCCTACAATTTTATTTACATTTATCCTTATTTTATGTATGAATAATTAATTCAGAGTTTAAGCTAAATTCGTAGGGTAATTAAAATAACAGAAGAAAAGATTTGGGAAGTCCAAACTGGGTTTATGCCAGGAAGGTCATGTACAGATCAAATATTCAGCTTGATGCAAATCACAGAAAAGAGTTTGAGAGTGGGCAAAAAAGTTTTCTGTACATTTGTTGACCTA
>JAAAKG020082663.1:0-16726 GCA_010014905.2 Druon quercuslanigerum | reverse complement strand
GCTTACTGAGAGTGTAATAGCCCGCGAAGCGCACAATAGCGAGCACACGAAGTGCAAAAACCTAGAGGAACCGAGCGTAAAGCGTAAGGCAAATGTGTCCGAGCGAAGTGCGAGATGAATAACTAACCGAGCGCGAAGCGCGAGATCCAACATGTGCGCGCCCCAGGCGCGCTCAAACTTGCGAGCGAAGCGAGCCGCGCGCCGAGCGCGCGACGAGAATGTTCCAGCGAAGCGGGCAGATTTTTACTTTTAAAATGACAAACAAAATTCAGGAGTTTTCCAGACTAATATTAAAATTTTTTTTCAAAATATAACATGATTATATGGTTAAATTTCTAATTATATTAATAATTACAATCTTTAAGAGTAGGTTCTATTTAATAAAATTGTGAAGAACATGAAAGCCAGAAGTTTCTTAACATTTTTAGTTTTTAGTTTTTCCTCTTTTTTTAAAAACTTTTTTAGTATTTAAAGCATATTATTTTTAATTTTTTACATTATTTTCTTGTAGTTATTATTGAGTTAATTTTATGTATTTTTTTATACTTAAGAATATATTTTTATTTATAAAATTATTAGGAGAAAAAAATTCATGACCAAAAAAATCACTTGGTCTTCATATAACTATATACTATGTTTTAATACTATACCATACATTTTATACTATGCATTTTACATTATTAATAATTATATTATTATTAACATTTTACATTATAGAATTTGATAACATTATATTGTATGCGATAGAATGGTATGTTTTTTTATTTTTATTAAAAAAATCGAACTTTCATAAAATATTCTGTCTTATTTCATATACAAAGTAACCTTAATTTTTTAACCACTACACGTTGTTACCCAAACTTCATTACATATTGCATAGATCATTCGTTTCTAGTTCAATAGCTTGAACATTAAAATCGATGGTTTAATAATGATGATGATTTAAATCGAAGAAAAGTCTAAGTATCCTTTTTTTGTGTAAAAAATATAATGATTTCCCTGTTAGGAAAACGACTATGTTATTTTCAAAATTTGAAAGTTTAAGTTTTAAACACTATTTTATTTATTACAATAGCGATTTAAGATATTATTAATAGTTTTGATTATTATAGTAATCTTAAAAAATTAATATATTCGGCTGAAATTCTGGGAAATGTTTCGAATTCTATAAGTAAAAGTCTGTCTGGCATATTAGAGTATTTGTGTTGTTTAAATAATTCGATTTTATTAATTATACATGCCTTTATATATTTTAATTTATTTACCTAAATCTCAAAACAAAATTTAGATTTTGTAAATAATAAAAATGCTAAATACAAAATATGTAATTTGTCACGTGGCAGACCTACCAGTTGTCCCACAAAGTTGACGCAGCTGGCAAAGTAACTAGATTAAGGTCGAGGCCAAACATCGAGGCGCCTCACTTCTATTGACTGCAACTCGCACAAAAAAAATTCCGAATTGTCTAATAAAAAACAACTGAAAGCTTAGGGCCTTCCGAATTCAAAAAAATGATTACTTTCATCATACAAAATTTTTGTCTATAGTTAGAGGGCAAAACGTTCGAGAAAGAAGAGGTTATCGGCCTGCTTTTTCAAGTGTCCACTTTTACCTATTCATAGAAAGAGGACGACTTTAAGAAAAATCTTTTAAAAATCCACGGATATTCTTATAGCATATACAGCTCAAAATGCATCAGGGGCTATTCGCAAAATATGTGATACACTTTTCTGGCACTTCTGTCGCACCCCCCACCCTCCCTGAACGTATCACGTCTTTTGGGAATAAACAAATCAAATATAAAACTAATATATTATATATTATATATTATATTCTGCTTGGCCACATTCTGCCTCTGTAGGGAAGGATTAAAGTCTTTCCGACGACAATGACAAATTTATGTTAACTATCAACGCTAGTAAATGCTTGTGATGCCTGCTCTTATATCCGTTCATATGGTGAATACCAACCAGAACATATATCCAGACTGATCTGGAATATTATATTATGTTGAGCAAGTCATATTTAAAATTACGGAATGGAAAATGTTCAGTCTCATTTAAAATCTACGGGCCAATTGAGACACATTTGGGTGAAAAAGGTGTCTACTATCCTAGTACAGAAGCAAATTCACCATATGGTAAAGGAACCAATTTAATTAAACTTAATGATTTAAAATATTGAGTCACACGATTCAGTAATATATTAACCTAAGTGAAAAATTGACTAAAATTGACTTTTAAATTAAATTTTCAGGTATGTTAAAATAAAATAGTCGAAGAAAATATTGTAAACTAATGTTGAAGGTTAATATGAAATATGTAACACTAATTGTAATAAAATTGGTGTTTAGTTGTAAATAGTTTGAAATAACTGAGAATAGCAAGGTTGTGCGTTCTCGTGAGTAAAACACCAAATTTGCTAAAATAGCAATAAAATTTGTTTATTTTAAAGTATAATTTAGAAAACAGAAAAGTTTCAAATTCTATAACTAAAAGTCTGTCTGTCATATTAGAGTATTTGTATTGTTTAAATAATGCGATTTTTTAAAATTATTATTTAGATTTTTTAAAATATAAAAATGCTAAATATAAAATATGTAATTTGACACGTGGCATTTGTCAGTGTCATCTGTGATACTAAGTTTCCATAATTCGTGGAGATTTAGTTTCACGGATATAAAAAATTGCTTAAGAAAAATCAGTTACAGTTTGCAGCCAGTATTTGGATTATTAGGCTCATCAAAAGAATTAAATTATTTTGAAACTTTTTACCTCGTAAAGGGAGCGTCCTTTCGATACATTACGTAATGTAATTTTCCCAAGATTTTGGACCCCACCTGCCCCCTTTTATGCCGGTTTTTTCATTTTTCCCACTTTTCCTGTATTTTCTTAAAAGTTAGAAAACCAACTTGATATATTATGTAAAACGAATAACTATACAAGAACATCGAAGGAGTGACGGTCAGGTGTGAGTAATTTCTGGCTTTTAGTTAGAATATTACCCATAATTTCAGTTACGATAGAGTATTAAGTTAAGTTTGCATTAGCTTTCAATATACATCTACTCCCTTAATTTAGTGTTCAGATGTAATTCTTAATTTCAGATTGCCTATGCTTTTTTTGCCACACCTTAAAATAAGCATTATTTTCGACTTAAATTAAGTAATTTCTTTGGCTGTGTGCGTATGGGCGATTGATCGTATAATATAAAATCCCGCTAAGTTGTATAATGTTTAATACGGCTACTTAAACTTTATTATAAATCTTTGCAGGTTTTGTAAATAAAATTATGTAGATTTTCGATCGCAGATGTTTTTCGTCATAATAAAATAAAGTACTGGCTAAAGTCATTCCCTAAACCAACTCAAAAATATAATTTTCTTAAGAGAATCCATGTTCCAAATAAGAATCATAATTGTTTTTAAAAACTCCTTCGTCCAGATCTGAATTATCAGTTTTTCTTTAACTTTATTTTTTTAGTTCAAAGTTAAGTACCTTTAAAAGAACACGAAGTCAATATTTTGAATATTTAAATACATGATTTTTACTAAGCCCACGCATTTAACAATTACTCCTTCAAAATGGAAAAACAAGAATTATTTACTCATTTATTCTGTTTTATCTTTCTTTACTTCAGTTAAAAAGTATCTGTAATTTAATTTAGGCGCAGTCACAGAAACACCATGAAATTCATCGAAAACAATGCCAGGGCAAAAAAAGCATACGCAGACACTATTTTATACCTATTTCAGTAGATTTCAGAAAAAGCTGTTAAAGTTTTATAATTTACGATTAGCTGTAACTTTTATTTTTAGCGTCGTTGATGTAAAATATATAAGTAAAATTGAAATCAGAACTATACTCAAGCAGTACTGAATTAAAGTAAACTTTTCAGTTTTTCTTTTATCAAACAGAATTGTTACAAACAATAAATAATTAAAATTAAAGAACTTAAAAATAAGATGGATAAAATTGTATTTTATAAGAAAATATTATTTGAATTTTCTTCGGGATTTCGCATTTTTTTTAAGAACAACGATAGATTCGACAAAATGCTAACAAAGTTTTCTTCTTACTTTAAAAATGTGTTTTGAAATTTTTAAGGAATATGTAGTAATTTAGACAAATGAAGATTAGATTATGTTTTATAGTTATTATTGATATAATTTTCTGAGCTTTTTTACTCTCATTAACATATTTTTATTTATGGAATTCTTTTTAAAAAAATCGTGACCAAAATAATTATTTTGCCTTCATAAAACCATATACTATATTTTTACCTATATTTAAACAAATTTTAATTCAGGATAAGGTAAAGCCACTTTATTTATTTTATTCACTATTTTCTTTAAATTAATGTTAAATAATTTTTATGGCTGCGAGGATTTTTTTCATGAAAAAATGAATTTTGGAATATTTTGTGCATATGATGTAAGATTTTTCTTAGCATTTTGTCAAATCTTTCTTTGATTGTAAGAAAAATTCGAATCTTATATTTTTTGAAGGAGATTGTCCTGGTCACAAGAATTGTTTGGTCGGCATAAGACGCACAGAATGTCTTCCTAGTAGCCGTACAAATTTAACAAGAAAATATTAAAATATCCTAATTAAGTCAACAATTATAGAGGCATATAATATTTTGTTTAAGAGAAAAAACTTAAAATTCAAATACTTGTAACTTTGAAAAAAAATATGTCGCCCTAAAACTGTGAACTTAGATTGTCTTAATCTGAAATACTGTTTGGCTTTTCTGAAAATAAAACCAAGCTTGTAGCAATCTTTTCAGTGGACACAATATTTAGGAACGTAATTCAAACGTCTTAAAAACGTTTCTTAGACGCCCAAGTCAAAACACGATATTTGAACGTTTCAAAAACTGTCCTAAGTTAGACCAAATAACGTTCAGAAAACGTTTCATGTTCCGCATACGACCATAAAATGTCTCTGGAACATTGTATGTTTATGGAACGTTATTTTCACTGACTTAAGATGTTTTTGAGCCGTTCTAGTAATGTTTTTTAACGTTTGTGCCTAATGGGTTCGGTTTTTTTTTGAAATTCCTCGATAATGTATTTACCTCGCGCTCCGCGGTCGGTCATTGTGCTTTTGGCACATTTTTGCATGCGACTTTCAAAATTAAGGTCAACTTTCGAAAATTAAGGTCTCTCGATAACTGATTGTTTAATACTTTGTGTCTTGTTACCAAAATTTTAATTTATTTATTTACAATCTCATTTTTCACGATTAAAACAAGAACGAACCGTCTCATTTAAAAATACTTTAAAACAAATATGTGGATCTTTTTTAAGTGAACAACTTGAGTGAAGAATCCAACAGAACCTGTCGAAAATTTTTTTTATTGTTATTAATACGTGTTTTAAATTGCTAAACTCGATGATACACACAAAAAAATAAATGCCTTCTCTTCAATAAATATTTTTCCTGATGTCAAAACTTTTTCTGCTAAATTTGTGTACAGTTTACTGATATTGTTATTTTTCCTTCAACTCGTATGGTAACAATGTGTTAATATCGAAAACATTTCAACTGTGTATAGAAATATAAAAAATTATGTTTCTTTCCAATTATTTTTTAATTTAAATATTAAATAGTTGAATTTTGTTTTAAATTTGCTTTGACGTACCTCTTTAAAATTTAGTATGCTGAAACTTGTAAGCAAACTGGCGAGCCGCTCGCGTAGCACACAATGAGAATGTGCCCGTGCAATGAGCAGATTTTTCTAGATAGGATTAGCTTATTAATCTCATATGGGAAAAGTATGGTAAAAATTTCAATAAGAACATAGACTGAAATTATATAAGGAAAAAATGATGTCACGAGAGCTTTCATGTTCTAGTACCTACTAAAGAGATTACTTACAAAATTTAAATTAATTTTTAATTATCTCTTGTATTCTACTTACCAAATGAGTAAAATAAAACTACTGAGGTTATCAGCAGGAGAGCAAATGTTGCCCTCATCGTCCTAGAATGAACGAGGCAATTTTTTGAAGAATTTCTTGAAGATTGTGAATGATGAAGAATGAAGTAAACGCCGTGTTTGTGTGTTTATATACAAGCTGTTATCTTGGGTTTTCAGATGGTCGTAAACACAGAAAAGGGAGGTGGCATAAAGTAAAAAATACTTTCTTTACTCACGTGCATGTTTTCATGCGCGTGGAATAGCGCTTGGTATTGAATTCTTCAGTTATTTGGCAAAATTAGGTACAAGTTTGAAAAATTCTTAAAACTTGAAGGTAAAAATGCTTCAGTGCAAAGATTATTTTTCAAATAAAATTGCATTAAATGTTCTATTTTTGATAATACATAATGTACACTTCCTTTGCCAAAATAACATAAAAGCTGAAAAAATGTTGCGCTCATTGAGAGGAAAATGATGTTCTTTTCTTAAATCCTTAAAAAGATATTAGGAAAACAGCCGATTTATTTTAGTTTTACGGAGAATGTTTCTAGTTACTCAAGAAATGTAGTTAATTTGTCCTTAGTTGCAGCCAATATCTAATATTAGAATAAAAAACTCATAAAAATGAAAAAAGGTTTACAGAAAAAAATAGAATTTAACATGATTATAACTAAATTTTCTTTAAATATACAAATATTCAACAAAATTTGTTAATTTGAAGTTAAAAAATATGGCCGCTTTGCGGGCACAATCTCACTGCGCGCGTGGCATATCGCGCCAAGTTAGGGCGCGCCCAAGCGCGCAGGTACCCTCTCGCGCTTCGCGCTCGTTTTAGTACGTTTAATTCCGGACACTTTAAATTTCTTTTTTCAAGTATCATAAATATTATAACTTAAATGGAAAACTGTGATTTAAACTTCTGAGGAATTACAGCCAAAAATTGGAGCTGAAATTTTTTTAAAGAGGGTTCTTAAAGCACCTATTAGGAAATTCTCATTACGAAACTCGCACTTTGCGTTCAATAATTTGTGTCTAATTAAAAAACTTAATCTCAATTTTTTTAAATCTACTAAAAATAATGCTTTAAACTTGCGTATCTCTTAAAAACAATAATTGCATATTTTTGAAAAAAATTCCAATAGTTTCAAAATAAATATATTTTATACCTAGTAAAAATTTGGATTATTATTGCCTAACCTATTTATTAGTTATTAAAAAGTCGTTAGGATAATTTGCAAGACTTTTTGCTCTGTATCACAAAATTTGACAAAAATTTCTAAAACTAATAAATTTTTGTTTATAATTTTGGAAAAAGCTCTAAGTTTAAGAACTTTTTATGTATAAATTTTGATATCTAGTAAATAATTTAAAATTAAATTTCCTAATCTATCAGAAAAATATTTTTTTATATTTTTATGAACATTTTAAGCATTTTCAAAAGTATATAATTTTTTTAATTTTGATTGAAATTGAAATTTCTATTTTAATAACTAGCAAATCTTCTACCCATCTATCAGAAACTTTTTAAAAATTCTAAAACTTGAAGAAAAACAATTTTCAAATTTTCAAAATGCGCTAAATTTTGTTATTTTCGTTGGCAATATCTGCTTAACGAACTTAACCTTCATATTGTTAACCTTAAGAATTTTATCAAAGGCTGACTCGACTGGACAAATCCTTCAAAAATAGTGTGGCTACAACATTCAGGTAACCATACATACATACAGACATACAGCCAGACATTCAGACAGACTTACAGACAGACACCGACAAAATGTTATGATTTTAGGACTTTGTGAGTGCTCAAACATAAAGATCTGTTAAAACCCAGAGAACGGAATTTTGGACCATTACATTACACTCTCATGAATGAGAATGTTAAAATATTTGAAACAGTAAGCCATAACTCATAGTTTCGAATTGAAATCGTATAAAATTCATAAAAGATATATGTGTCTTGAACGATATTCAATTAAAATTGTTCCAAATCCAAAACATTTGGGATTAGGAAAAATATTAACAAAAGAAAAATACTTTAGGAGAAATGAGAAGGAATGGAACTTGGATCATGTTTAAATTTAAATTTAAGTTTTAATACTTTGAAATTCAGTCTTTAAAAATGAAAAATTTGCATTTAGAAGCTTTAAGAATTGAAAAATTTTAATCTACATTTTGAAAATGTTGACTTTTAAAAGCTCACAATTTAAGTATTCTTGAAGGGTGTATAAAATAAAAAAGTAATGTTAATGAAAAACATTAAAAATGTAAACATTTCTACTACGGAACGTTGAAAATTAAACGAATACGAACTTAATTTAAAACTGAAAAATGTTTCGTTTACAAGAAATTTGATAATAAAACTGCTTTATGTCAAAGTCTTGAAAGTTTTAATTATTTAAAGTGAATTGAAATAATTTAAAAATCGACAATTTTCAAATTTTTAGTTACTATTTTCAAAACTCAGCTATTTCAATTGCAATAGCGAAATTAAAACTTATAAAGGGGTTAAATAGTAAATTTAGCGTTCAGCATAGAAAATCAGAACTATAAAATTTTAACCACCTAAAATTAAAGAAGGGATTCAATTACAGAGGTATCAATTTTAAACAATTTAATTTTTATATGTTTTGATTACATAGTACGCCATGTTTCCTTTTTTTATTTCAAATCTTCTAATTTTGTTCTTTATGCAGACTTACCATTCATTTATGAAATTTTTTATTAAATATTTTTAAATTTCCATCTCCAAATCGGAAAATTTGAAGATATTAGATTAAAAATTAAATCTCTTGAAGAATAATACAAAATAATATTGTTATATACTATTCCAATGTTTCAATTTGAACAATTTTCTTTTTTTAATGTTTAATATTTTGGAATATTTTCAAATAAAAAATAAATAAATTTTTGATGTCCAATCCTAAAATATTCTTATATTTAAAGGCGGGAATTTGGCAAGAATTTGTCTTAATTTTTTATTGTTTTGAATTTAGTGTCAAGAGATTGAATTCAAAATTGTTCAACTACAATATCGAAGAATTTCAAAAACCAAACTGTTTGTATTTTTTCAATAAAAATTATTGAATTTGAAACTTACTAATTAAATTTAAAACTACAGCATTGTGAAATTGGAAATTGGAAACCACTAGCAATTAACAAATATTAAAATAACTATTGCCGAATTTAAGTTTTTGATGCAAAAGGACTTTGTCAAAGTTTTAAAAATTTTACTATTTTTGAATTCATACATATTCATATTCATTTTCATATTTATGGAAGCCCAGATGGTTTGAAAAGCGATGTATTGAAATTGGTGAAGCCAATGGTGATAAACAAAAATTCTTTCTGTGTTCTTTAGAATGTAATGTTGTTTATATTTCAAACAGTTGAGCATATGCTCTCTCACTTAGTATAAATTTATTTGCTATATCATTGCATTTAGTAACGGAAGAGAAAAAAAAATCAAACAAAACCATTGCGCATTAAAAACTTTTATTTTACATTGAAATTATAGACGTGTTCAAGATAACTATATTATCAATAAGTATCATTATCACGTAATTGGAACCAAATTTGAAATTTAAATAGTAAAGTTCTAAAAATCAAATAATTAAAATTGAAATATATTTAAATAAACTAATTTTTATTTTTCAAACACCCAACTGCAACCTTGATTAAATAAATTTAATACCGATAAATTAGCTTTGCTACACTATGAGTTTCAGACCTCATACAACATCGAATCTTGAAGTAGAAATGATTCTTTAATTAGAAATAAGAATAAATTAAATAAGTTTTACTCTTATTTAAAAAACAATTGCAAATGAGATCTTATGTTCAGAAACGGAATAATTATTAATTTAAAAATCGCAAATTAATTTTACTTTTTAATAACAGTAGCCCCTTGTTTATTAATTATCTTTTGTGTAAAAAATTAGCTAATAAATCTTAAATCATGTGAATTTTTCAACCATGTACTGGAATTTTCAGCCAAAAAAATTTGAACTTTGAAACCGAAAGTTGAATCTTTAAAAAAAAAGTTTTGTAACAAATAGTTATAACTTTTTACTTCGTTGTTGAATTTACATCCACAAAAGATGTTGATTGTAAATTTAAAACAGTTGGGATTAGGCAAAACAAGACAATTTTTTTTCAAAATATCTGCATTTTAAACAAAAGCTGTATAATTAATAAAAAAATTCCTTCTAATTTAAAAAGTTACAAAATATTAATTCAGTTTGATAGTTTCTTAACACAATTAAGTTCTTTAATTTTAAACGCTGAATGTGACAGTATACTATTTTTGAACAGAAATTTAATTGTTTTAGTTTAGAAAAATGTATCTAATTATATACTTTGAATGTCACGATGTGCCTGCCGCTTTGATCAAAACAAGTTTTTTTGGGTTGAAAAAATATCTAAACTTCTGTTTATAAAAAAATAGTGAATCCTAAAGATTTTATGCAATTCATTTAGCTGAATCGAGTGGAGTTAGTAGTTTCTCCCTATCTCATATTTTTAAATAAACTCTTTTAACAATGAAGAAAATAGGTCATGGGTCATGACAAAACAATTATTTTGAACGAGTTTTTTCCTCTCGTGAAAGTTTCTTCCGTGGAGCTCACAAAGACCCCCCCCCCCCCAACCTTACATCACCGATTTAAATAATCTTTTAATATGGTGTACTTAACCCATTAGTGCCTTAAACATACAAAATTTTACAATAAGTTTGAGGTTCTAGATTTTGATGAAGCCGCTGTACATTTTTCTTGGAGAAATTTTTCCATATGTATTAAGGGTCGCTAGACATGATACAAACATTTTAAAAAAATCAAAAAACAATTTTTAAATTTTTTTGGGCAATTTTAGGCAAAAAAATGCATTTTTGCAGTGCCTATTTTTTGGGAAAAGATCGATTCTGTGTGCAAAAATCGCTCTATTACGCTAAGAATAGCAGGAAACGTGTTATTGGGACTTATACTAGAAAAATATTGAGGATTTTTTTTAATATCAGGTTGCAAAAACTTGTGAATTATTTTTCATTCAGATTTATAGATGTTCCTCCAGTTCACATTTTTTACTTTTTCTGAATCAGATTAATCCTCAAAATTGATGAATAATAGTTTTTTGGGTTGCTGATCACGGATTTTCTATCATATTTGCAAAATTTAAAATGGGGGTTCAAAGATGGTGGAATAATTTTTTGAAAAATTGTCATTTTTGTATGAAAATCTGTATAAAAGGCTTTTCGGAGTCGCTGATTACGAATTCTAGATCAGATTCGCGAAATTTAAAATCATGGATCCAATATGGCGTACATTATTATTATTATTATTATTATTATTATTATTATTATTATTGTGACAAAAAATTTAAATTTGTTCACGCAAGCTCATTTACCTTAGATAAAAGGACATATGAAGAATACAGAACTTACAGAAAGAAATCATAAAAACACAAAAAAAGAAAACAAAAAAGATTTTCGAGAATCGTCTACCTCCACGTGGTGACAATCGGGCAAAATTTTCTATAATGACAAAAGAAGATACAGAAACAAATCGATAATCGATAGAATTAGATAACACAGATTTGTAAAGAATGCATCTCGACAGAATTTCATGAAATTTTCCATTCCAGTACATCATATTGGATATGCCACTTCGAATATTGTAAATCTGATTGCAAATGCTCAATTTTTGAACCGAAAACTCTTGTGTGCAATTTATATCTGCAAAAATGAACATTCCACGGAAGTATGTACGCCTAGGGTGGCTCTTATTCATTCTTGGAATTTGTTTTGCGATTTCTTTAAAACTAACCCCCAGTTTGGTTCCATTATATATAGAAATAATTCGTGTAAGATTTGAGCCTAATCGTACTAAGGGAAAGGGTGCCCCTGGGCCCTTGAAAATAAAAAAAAAACCATTCAAAAATCAATTTTGTTTGTTTATTTTGCAAAATATTTATTGTATGCAAAAAAGCTTGATACGAAAGTTGTATATCTATTAAAAATGCATTTATTTTTATCCAAAACTTTTTCTTCTATGACTGACTGTTTTCGAAAAAAATGCGAAAAAGTATGCTACGAATAAAGCCACTCCAAGTACTGTAGTCGAGGACAGTCTAGGAGTCTTCCATAAAGCACGTAGCACTTTTTTTCTTTTATTCTATCTGTATACTTTCCTGTTTCCTCAGTATTCATGTCCAAGCGCTACCAACAGGTACCAATCCCAATGTAGCAATGTCATTGTACTGAGCAGATGTTCTTCTAAAATCTAAAGGACCTATGATCCCAGCCCACAGTCAATCAACCAGCCACGTACCTGACGCAGTTCTCTTTCGGATATGGGACGAGTCAAAACAAATTTTCATGTCAGAATGTCTTCTGCCCGTTTATTACGTGAAAAAATTATTTACTTGGATATTACTGGAATAAAATAACTGGAAATAAATTGCCATGAAATAAAGACGTTTTAAGGGTATTATGTTTTAATCTTCGTGTGGTGAAGTTAAGTATACGTGAAAGTGCCAGACTAGCATTGCAGGAGGTTATTATTTTTTGGAAAAAAGCACGAATTCCAACTCAGGAAATAAGAAACTGCATTCTTAAATTAGAGTCTTTGTACCAAGAATGGAGGCAATTACAAAAACACGCTGGGCAAACATCGGAGGGTCATAATAAAAAAGAAGACAATTTCAAAACAAAGCTTTTTTAATGAATCAAAGGTTAAAGGGTCGACAAGGGTCCATGTTCGGAGAGATTACGAGGAAGTTATAAGAGAAAGAAAATTGCTGAACGAGACGAGGCAGCGTTGATGAGAAAAGAGCGAAGCGATATTGAAATTGAAAAAATAAGTGAGTAATGCATAAAAAAAATTTCAACCATGCAATTTGCAATACTCATAATTTGTCACATTAAGGTCTTTTAATTTAATTTTGCATCATTGAATTTCTTCTTTTTCTTTTAAAGCTGAAACTGCCATCTACAAGCGCCAGCAGTTTGGAATCAAGTACAGATATAAAAGTATCAGTTGCTGGAAAATCCACTGATAATATTACGGTACAGCGTCGTCTCTCAGAAGATACAGAATTGGAATTTTTATCACCAAAACCAAATCGGGCAAGAGGGCGCCGTTCACTAGTGACTTCTAAGCTTGCTGCGGCCTTAGATAAATCTAAAATCAGTGACAGAAATGCAGTTCATATTTTGATTGCATCTACCGAGGCACTAGGTCGTGATGTACAGGATTTTGTCATCAATAGGTCGTCCATTCATATTCCAAGAGAAAAACTACGTGCAGAAAATGCGAGTGTAATTAAAGAGCAGTTCATGAACACGGAATTGGAAGCTGCTCTCGTGCACTGGGATGATAAGTTACTGACAGCATTAACAGGTAAGGAGACCGTTGATCGACTTCCTGTGATTCTTTCGAATGGCGATGCTGAACAACTTCTTTGAGTGCCTGTACAGCAATCTGGGACTGGAAAAGATCAGGCATCTGCTGTTTGTGAAATTCTTGTTGAGTGGGGTCTCCAAGATTGTGTTAAAGCATTAGTTTTCGATATAACAGCATCGAATATTGGAAGTTATAGAGGTGCGTGCGTTTGATAGAAAATTTTTTAGAAAGAGATCTTTTGCACTTTGCATGTAGACATCATATGTATGCATTATTCTTAGAAGCGTTTTCGAGGAAAAGATGGGTAACAATACAGGTCCGATTGTATTAATCTTTAAAAATTTTCAAAAAGCTTGGTCTGGAATCAAGGTTAATAATTTCCAATCATGGATTAAAAGCAAAAAGGTCAAAGGACACTTCAATAAAGGCGACGTATCTCGAATCCTTGTTTTTGTTAAAAATACTTTAAAGGAACAGCAGCATGGAGAGGAATATAGGGAATTTTTGGAACTAGTAATAACTTTACTTGGCAAAGTACCACCTCGTGGAGTATTTTTCTGTATTCTGGGGGCTATCCATCATGCGACGTGGATGGCAAAAGCTATTTATTGCTTGAAAATTTTTCTCTTTTGTTGTCAATTTGTAATAAACTCTAGAAGAAGAGAATCCGATCTGCGATATTTGAATTTTTATTGTTAGTGTGTACGTCGAAGCATGGTTTTGTGCGCCTTCTGCTGCTCAAGCACCTTATCTGCATTTCAGGGTTTTATCAAAACTTTATGAATATCAAGCTGTCGATCCCGGTATCTCTCGTGTTGCATTAAAAAGACTAATAAATCACTTATGGTATTTAAGCTCTGAAACTGTCGTATTAGCTTTCTTTGATCCGAAATTGTCATCAGAATCGAAAATGAAAATGGTCAATGCTTTGAATCGCGAAACAGAATCATCAAATGAAAATTTGAAGCGAGTACAAATAGAAATCTATGAAATCCCAAAAATTATTGACAATGGAATTGAGCAATTTGTTTCTGATCACACGAAACGATTTTTTGAAAGATTTAACTTAAATGACGAATTTCTTAGGACAGAACCGTCGACGTGGACTAAAAATTAAAGTTTTGTTAAAAGACTTGAATTAGTAAATAAATTGAAAGTTGTAAATGATTCGGCTGAGAGAGGCGTTAAGCTTATGGAAGAGTATAATAAATTATTTACGAAAAACGAACAACAGAAACAGTATGTAGTTCAGATTGCTAGTGATTATCGCCGAAAGTTTCCAGATTATAAAAAAGAGTCTTTGTCTAAGAGTTAAGATTTGTATTAAAAAATCGCATTTTTCTCGAAAACGCTCAGTCATAGAAGAAAAAGTTATAGAAAAAGATATATGCATTTTTAATAGATCTACAACTTGTCTATCAACCTTTTTTTGCATATAATTTATATTTAAAAAAAAAAATACTAAAATTGATTTTTTGTATGGTTTTGTGATTTTCAAGAGCCGAGTGGCACCCTTTCCCTTAGTCCGATTAAGCTCAAATTTTACAAAAATTATTACAACATGAAATGGAACCAAAATGGGGGGGGGGTAGCGTAAAAAAAATTCGAACTTTGAAAATAAGATCCACCCTAATGTCCACCATATTTGATCCTCTATTTTGAATTTCGCGAATCTAATCGCGAAATCGCAACGAGAATCTTTGGGCAAACCTAAGTTTCTGATAAGAGCAATCAATTCCTTTTGCATGTAGAGTTTGGGTGGCTTTTGTTCTCCTTTAGGAATGAAGTCATCTCCACTGTCGTGATTGTCAGTGTCGTGTGTGCAATCGTCACTTTCATATTCCTCACCTGAAAACGTTTCAATTAATGTCTGCTTAAGTCTAGAAATAACATTTTTCTCGACTTCTGCAATATTTTGAGACTCTTCGATACTATCGATGCATTTATTAGAAGAAAGAGATGGCTTGATGACGCTGGAAACATTTGCACAGTCAAAATTTTTTGTATATGAAGTGTTGTGCCCAAATATGTTAGTTTTAGAACAATAGCAATCATTTTTATTCTGAGATTTACTTCATATCGTCGGCGATCTGCATTTCATCTTTTTTGTTTCTTTATTACGACGTAGCATGCTATAGCAATTATTGCATATGATCCTAGGTGCCCATTCAGTCTCTTGATTTTTGATTTCACGGTGAAAACTCGCTTGATACAGCTCTTTTATTAGTTCTGTGATGTCTCCACCATTTTTTGGTATTATTTATTTACTGCAAACATAACAAAAACAGTTCGCATTTCTGCTACATTCATGGCTTGAGTCGAATTTTTTTGTATTTTGGTTTTTGTGATTCTTAAGTTTCATACAGTTCAGGAAACCCCCGCACGTTAGGCGCCCTGTTCCGATCGAGGTGACTCTGCTGTCCTGGGGACGATAACCCTCATACCTCCCCAGGCCTAAGTATAAGGGCTTTCCGACTTTGACGAGGAGCATGTCAGCTTGTCGTCGGACACACTACGGCATCATACTCACGCCCTGATGCCCCCTGCAGAGCAGTGCGTTGCCACTAACATTTTATGTCGATAGACTGAAAGACGACTCAGGACGCACATCCCCTTTCGGGGCAGTGCAATCGCTTCAGTATATATCAAGGCAGCCGGAGTTTTGCGCTTATTATGAAGACGTACATATACATTTAAATCAAAACTAGATGCAAATACTCATTTTGTTTAATATATGTGAGCATGCAAACGCTTACTGCACGGTATTCAATATATCATACGTGAAACAACACCAAGAGTGAGCACTTTATGTTATTTGTTTAAAGAACGAAAATAAAACAAAGCAATAAATGTTGTTATTTTTTCTGCCGACAGAGCAAAAAACAGGTAATAGTTAAAATTGATTTCCCACCTATTTTTCTAATCTAAGTAAAAACTGAGAGACTGTGGAGGAATTTAAAACTCAAATTTTAAGTCAAAGACTCGAAAAACGTAAAAATATTAAATTTCAGGTACATAAACTTGCTTGATATCTAAAGTTTGTTTCAATTTTTTACTATTTTTCCTATTCTAGGGGAAAATAAGGGCGATATAGAGCGCAACTTGATTTTGAACTTAAGATTGAACATATATCAAGGTATTATATTTGATCGTTGATTTTAAATACAGACACGTGCCTTACATAAAACCTGAAGTTTGTCTTAAATCCTAGTCAAATTTCATCTAGATTAGAGATAAACTGGTAAACTGTCAAGAGATTTAGAGGTTTGATTTTAATTTAGCGACTCAAAATGCATAACAATATTACAGTTGATCATCGACTTTCATGTCTAGAAATGCAACTTAAATAAACCCGAAAAATTTGGTCAATTTTTTATCGTTTTCTCTAGTCTAGGGGAAAATTTG
>JAAAKG020082652.1:0-16726 GCA_010014905.2 Druon quercuslanigerum | reverse complement strand
TGAGGCAGGACCGAATAGGCCACGCACCGAGGTGGTGCTTGATTGGGGCTCTCTTATACTTTTGATTCTGCTCATCATTAATTTTTATTTCAAATGATTGGAAATTTTTTAAATTATTCATTGTTTTTTAAAATTATTTACAATTATTTCAATTCAGAATTATGCACATATTTAAGAATAAAAAATGATGAACAGTATTTTTATTTCCTAAAATTTTTATCAACTAGAATATTAATAAAAATGTAGATATATTATTACGAGAGTAAACTATTTTTCAAACGAATTAAGCATCTAAATTCTAAATAAATTATTTATATATTATTATAACTTCAATTTCTATTAATTGGTTTTCAATTTTCCTTCATGGTTTACTATATATAAATTCGTTTTCTTGCACATATCCATCGTAAATATTCACGATTATTTGATGCTCCAACTTTTTCGGCAATTTCACCATAATAAAATCCTTTTTCACATAAAGTACATACATACGTAACAATATATCTACATTTTTATTAATATTCTAGTTGATAAAAATGTTAAGAAATAAAAAAAGCTGTTCATCCTTTTGTTATTCTTTAATATGGGGATAATTCTGAATTGAAATAATTGTAAATAATTTTTTTTTAACCATGAAAAATATAAAAAATTTACAATAATTTGAAATAAAAATGAATGATGAGTAGAATCAAAAGTATAAGAGAACCCAAATCAAGCACCACCTCTGTGCATGGCTTATTCGGTCCTGTCTCAACGAAGGAGGCGAGCAGCAGACTGGCCGAGAACCGTGATCGTCGACAAAACTCAACTCAGATACGATTGAACATTTTTGATCATATCTCGGGAACCAATTAAGATTTTTTAAGATTCTTTAGCTTAAATTGAAGATAAAATTTCAGGCTCTATGTTGTATAATTTTCAGATTTTTGCATCAATTTTCCTAGGTCATGCCTGTGTTTTTTTAAAATGCCCTATCTTTTTTTTCGCTGAGTTATCGTGATTCAAAGCCAGCAGTTATTTTTAATAGTGCCTCCGTCAATCAATCTTAATTCCCGACTGTAGTGTTAGTACTTCAAAAAGGTTTTCAAAAAAATAAATTTACAAATCTTATTATTTGAAGCGTAAAATCAAAACGGGAAATTGGTAAAAACTGGAAAATGACCGGGAATTTGATTCAGTGATGAGGATTTTTTAATTAAAATGTAATAATATTACTTTGAACTGGAACAGGGAATTTTATAAAGTGCAACGGAAATTTTTAAAAAAGAATTTTAAACTGATTTTAAAGAAGGGAATGGGAAAACCCTACTATATATTTCTGCTTTACAGCACAACACGTTGTAAATAAATATAATTCTGACTTTGGAACAGGGATTTTCGTAAAGAATTATAATTTTGGCTTAGGACCGGCAATTTTTGACATGGAACGGGAAATTTTGGAAAATAATTTTAATTCTAATTTATAAAAATGGAATTTGCAAAAAAATTCTGTTCTAGTTTTGAATTCGTCGGATGTGAAATTTTTTTTGTAATTGTTACTTGGAACAGTGAATTTCCTTAAAGAATTGTAATTTTTATTTTACGTTCACTTCCCACGAGGAAATTTCGTTAAGAATTATAATTTTTACTTTAGAACAGAGAGTTTCTGCAAAGAATTATAATTTGTCTTGGGGCAGTAAATCTTAAAATGCAACGTGAATTTGGCAAAAGCATTATAATTTTCGAAGAAAAGAGGAATTTAAAAAACACTTAAGAAATATTTCTGAATTATAATTTTTGGACAGAGAGAGAATAAATAAATATATGAAATTCAGAGTGCTAAACTTTAATGATGAGTGTGATCATTTTAATTGTTTAATTAATTGTTGTATAAATAACAAGTTAACAATGATTAATTTAAAAAAGGCTTAAAATTAAAATAATGTAACGTAAAACGATTCATTTATAAAAAAAAACGTTTGAATTTCCCAATTCTAAATTTAAAAGATAGAGAAGCAATTTTGGTATGCAATTGTGTGCCGAATCGGATAATGAACTGTTTCATTTTTTTACATTTTTATTGAGTTAAAGGTGGGCCAATTTGGTATTTTTAAGATTTTTATTAAATCGGAAACTTTGTTTTTTAGTTTTTTTAATTGACAGAGGAACATTTTATATTTTTAAGATTACTATCTAGTCGAAAAGGAGGAAGTTATTGTTTTTAATATTTTATTTGTATATAATAAATGAGTTATTATAAATGGAAGGATGATTTTTTATTTTGAACATTATTATGGAGTTGGAGGGGATAAAATTTTTGTTATTTTTTTTTTAATTGAAAGAGGTAATTTTTTTTTATTTTTTAAATTTTTATTGAGTTTAAGGGAAGAATTCTTTATTTTCAATTTTTTCTTAATTGAACGAATTATATTATTTTTATTTTTAAGGTTTTTATATAACTTGAAGGGACAACAATTTGGTTATTTTTTTATTAATTGGAAAAGGCTGTTTTTATGTTTGGCATTTTTGTTGGGGTGGAAGGGAACATTTTTAGTCACAACCTTCTTTTTGAATTAGAAGACGGTAATATTGTTTATTTTTGACAATTGTATCATGTATGGAGGGATGGAAATTTGGTTTTCAAGTTTTTGGAAATAAAATAAGGCACTTCTTTTGATTTAAACATTTTTATGCAAAGGGGGATATTTGGATCATTAATTGTTTTTCCACTTTGAAGGAAGCTCATTTTTTCTGTCAATATTTGATTGAGTGAACGGGAGTTAATTTATACTTTTAATTTTGTACTGAATTGGAAGATGGGCATTTAAAAAAAAAAATATTTATTGAGTTGAGAGGGAGGATTAGTATTAGTTTAAAAGCTTCCAATGTTGAAAGCTTCCACTTTACACTTGTAAATTATTGAGTGTTTGAATTAAAAATGTCAGAATAATGATATTTTGAAGCTTCAATTATAAAAGTTTAACATTCAAAAGAGTTCAAATTTTAGTGTTTCAATATTAAGTTTAGCACTGATTACTTCAAATCATAAAATTTTCAGTTTTAAGAGTTCGAGTTTTTAAATTACAATGACAGTGAAAAGTTTTTGCAAACCTGAAATATATTTCCTAGATTAAAATGGTCATCCTGAATTTTGACTGCATCTTATTTCGAAATTCTTTAATGAATACTATTTCAAATTATAAATTATTAATTTTTTAATTTGAAAATTTAAATAAAAGCATAATTTTTTCCTTTTTAAACCTAAAAACTGTTCAAATTTTAACTGAAAAAATGTAAATTTGTGTGATACAAACCCCGTTATCCATTCTAAGTACAGTTTTGGCAACTGCAGTCATATCAAAATGTTGAGAAACTAGTTGACTATTCTTCCATTTGACTCGCATCTTCATAGACTCTGTGTAGGGCCAAAAGGCCATCCCCTGCCCGGGAAGCAAATCATTCCACAAATCTGCCTCCTCATTTTCCTCCATGAACCTCAAAGCCTTTTTCGTATTGTTACTGATGAAAAAATATGGCAAAAAGGTGACGATTTTGGTAAAAACAGGAGCCAAGTGGGAAATTGAACTTTCTGAAAGGATGCGATATTTCCTTCGTCGCTCGATATCCTTGCAAAGGATGAGGGACATTGAACTTATTCCGTCCAAGTTAAAGGATGGAGACCATCCCGATTGTTGGGCTTTGAGTTTTATCACTCGTTTTCTTCTCTTTTCCTTCTGCGAGAAAACAACGAGCTCGTTTTCTGGGATCTCGTACATCACATTCATGTGCGATTCCTGTAGGATAGAGAAGAATCACATTTTAAAATGACAACATTATATTGCAGGGATCACAGTCCCTCCTCTTTTTTCCTCTTTTTTTCCTTAAATTTTAAAAAATCACTTAAATCATGTAATTTCGAGAATTTTGACCCAATAAATCCCTTTCCTTTTTTTTTATACAAGATTTCGATTCATCTTTACATTTTGTATAGTTTATAGAGATTGTATAGTTGTGTGTACAAAAACCAAATTGATTTCGATCAAACCCACTGAAAAAGTTTCCTCGTGATGAAAAATGAATGACGTAATTTTCTCAAAAAATAAAAAATAAATGAAGGGGGTAAACCACCGCTACATATTATATTTAAATTTGTGCTAAAGCTTTTTTAATTCGCAGGACAAATTTTAAAGGAATATATTTTGCACTTGAGACAGAAATAAAGTTGACGTATTTCGCCAACAAATTTTGTTATTCAATTTTTTTTATTCACATTTTGGATAAATTCTATTCTGCTTCCTTCGCTTTAACACTTTTTCCCCAATTTTCTTTGTATATGGAAAGTATATATTATCATAGACACAAAATAAAAAGTATTTAGGCGTAGCTAGCCCCATTAATTAAAAAATATTTTTTTTCCGAAACCTAACTTTATATTTGTCTTAAGTGCAAAATATATTTTAGAAAATTGTTCTATAAATTTAGCCATCTTCTGCGCATTATAAAATATGTAGGGGTGGTTTACCCCCGCCTAATTTTTTATTCTTGTTGGATGGGTTGGAAATTCAAATATTATGTTAGAAAATCGTCTTTTTTTAATGAAATAAACTATTTTTAATCAAAAATCTTTTTTGGGTTAAATTTTAACTATTACGTTCTCGTTGAGAATTCGTTTTTTTTGCTTGAATTCAACTGTTCTTTATGTAAAATTAAAATCTTATTTGTTAAGAATTACTTTTTTTGTTGTTATTCGTCTTTTTGGGTTACCAATTTAACTATTTTAGCATAAAATTAAGCTATTTAGTTAAAAATAAACTTTTTTATTATAAAAAATTCAGGTTATTGGGTTGAATGCGTAGAAAATTCATCTCTTTTGATAGAAAATTTCACCTTTTTCCAGAAAACTTGCGTTTTGGGCTTCAAACTTCCGAGGTGTAAAAAATTCAACTATTTAGTTGGAAATTAAATTGTATTTAGAAAAGTCGTCTTTTCGGCTGTATAATTTAACAATTCAGTTAAAATTGTTTCCGTCATTTTTGGTCGATAGAAACTATTTATGACTTAAAATCAAAATATTTTTTTGGACCGAAATATTAATTATAACATTTTTCGTTGAATTATTATTTTTTGGCTAAAGATTTATAATTTTAGTTAAAAATATTTACGTATTTTGTTAAAAATTCGTATTTTCTAAAAGTAATTTAAACTTTTTAGTAGAAATTAATTCTTTTTATTTCAAAATCCAACTCTTTAATTGGAATTTTATTTATTTTGTAGAAAATACTATATTTTTATTTGAAATATTAGGAATTTTAAGCACTTAAATTTAATTGTAATATGAGTTTTTACATTAAATGCATTTAAAACAATTTATTTCTCTATATTGGTGAAAAATCTCTTTATTTTCCTCATTATTTTTATTTCCTAATTTATATTATTTCTACCAAACAAGATTTTGACTTTAAACTAGTGAAAGCTAAATTTAATCAAAAATATGAATTTTCAAAAAGATAACAAAATCTTTAACCAAATCGGATTATTTTTCTATATAAATAGTTGAATTTTCAAAGAAAGAGAAATTCTTTTACCAAAGTAGATAAATTTTTAAATGAAAAAGCTGAATTTTGAACCAAAAAAGAAAAAAAATCCTATAAATTGATAAATTGTCAACGAAAATACGTGAATTTTCAACTCAGTAATTAAATTTTTGAACAAAGATAGAAAAATTCTTAACGAAAAATATAATAGTTGGTATTATTTTAACCAAAAAAAAAAATTTAATTTGAAATTAATCACAGGTGACTTACCCAAAAAGGCGAATTTCAAGCAAATCAGATTTTTTTATATAAATAGTTGAATTTTGAAAAAAAAGGAAATTCTTTTTCCAAACTAGATGAGATTTTAAATGAAAATGCTGAATTTTGAACCAAAAAAGAAAAAAATTCCTATAAATTGTTGAGTTTTCAACCAAAATACATGAATTTTCCACTTAGTAAATAATTTCAACCAACAAAAAATTCAATTTTGGAATTGATCACAGTTGACTTACCCGAAAAAGACGAAATTCAAACAAAATAGCTGAAACTTCAACCAAAAGAGATTAATTTTCTACATATAACTTTTCCATAAATTTTTCTTGATAGAAGATATACAAAAAACACAAATTAACTAAAATTAATAAATAATTAAAGTTCCAAGTTACTGCAAAAATCGCC
Organism: Druon quercuslanigerum; assembly: GCA_010014905.2. Classification (NCBI taxonomy): domain Eukaryota; kingdom Metazoa; phylum Arthropoda; class Insecta; order Hymenoptera; family Cynipidae; genus Druon; species Druon quercuslanigerum. Next base: position 10,535 of record JAAAKG020082652.1, on the reverse strand, counting down.
ACTAAGGTACGTTACAATTTACTGTTTAAAATAGTAACGAAGTTACCCCAAAAGTTACCAATAAGGTAACAATAACGTAAAACACTTATTCTTTTATCTTCGGAAAAATACTTTAAGGGGACCTGCTGCAAAAGTTTCCTCGTGATGAAAGATGAATAACGTAATTTTATCAAAAAATTAAAAATAAATGCAGGGAGTAAACACCCTTTACAAATATTTAAAATTGTACTAAAAAAGTTTTAATTCACAGGAAAAAATGAGAAAAAAATATATTTGGCACTTGAGACAAAAGTAAAGTTGACGTGTTGGTTTCGCCAAAATATTTTAAACGAAAATTAATGGTGGTGGCCATCTCTAAACCTTTTTAGTTTGTGCATATGAAAAGATGTACTTTCCATTTACAGCGAAATTGGGAAGTTAGTTTTATAATGAAGGAAGTGAAACAGAGTTAATCCAATATGAGAAAACATTTTTAAAATAAATTTTGCACTTAAGACAAAAATAAAGTTGGGTTTCAAAACAAAATTTTAATTAACGGGGTGAGCTACTCCTAAACACCTTTTATTTTGTGTCTATGATAATATATATTTTCCATACACACAGAAAATATTGGGAAAATAGTTTTAGAACGAAGGAAGTAAAATAAAAATGCATATAAATATGCATCCAAAACATGAATAAAAAAATAACGTGGGGGTAAACCACCCCTAAATATTTTCAAATATGCTGAGAATTTCTGAATAATTAAGAAAAAAATGTTTTTAAAATTATATTTTGCACATTCATAAGAGAAAAATAAAAAATATATGTTTTGCACTTGAGCCAAAAAAAGTTGTGTTTTGGCGAATTTTTTTTTTTTAATTAACGGATGTAGCTACCCCTAATCACTTTTAATTTTGTGTGTATGGTAATATATACTTTCCATGGACAATGACAGTTGGAAAGATAGCTTTATAACGAAGGAAATAGAATAGAGTCCATCCAACATGAGTAAAAAAATTACGTGGGGGTAAACCACCCCCTTATTATGTATAGAATTGCAAAATATGTCTAAACTCTTGCAAAAAAATCTGAAGAAAATACGTATTGCACACATAAAAGAGGATCAAGGTATATATATTTTTTTAAGAAAAAAAAGAGCATTAAAAAGGGTAACTACCCCTGAACATTTTTACAAAAAAAAAAATAATTTGTGTAAAAAGCAGACATCGCTTATAGACAAAAATAATACGTTCGGGTTAAATTTAAAATATTTTAAATTCTAGACCGTATATCGAGGATGTATTCACCACGAACATCGAATTACAGCGATATTTGTACAACCTAATATGTCACAATATGTTTTGCAAGAATCACCGAAGCTAAATTCCACCGAATTTTCAAATATACCTACTTTTTCTTAAATATATCCGCTTTTGTACCATGCATATTTAAAAAGATTATTATATCTTGGCGATGTCAACTGATTATGCACCAAGGAATAAAGCTTAATAATATTATTCCTGATATGTACATTAAAATAAATTTGAAAATATATTTATATAAATATATTTGAATATTTCCTGTTGTTCCTGTTAGAAAAATATTATCTATCTGTAAAAACATTAAGTAAAGATGATATAATATAATTTGATAAAATCGTAAATTTTAAAATTATTCCAACAGGAACGACTCTATTATTGCACATTCTGTTGTAAATTTTATCCAATAAATATTTCAGCTAAATTCAGCAATGTATTCGGTCTTACGGTCAATAATGAAGTCAAAATAAAAGCATCCTAAATAACATATGAAAAAAATATTTATTTCTGTTGAAAAAATTCTCAACGTTTCGACCAACCTAATATAATAAAAATAATATTTATGAGCGTAAAATTCGCAATAATTAGTGTCGTAAAAAGGATAATGATTTTAACAAAAAATAAAAATAATTTTAATATTGAAACATACCTGAGTCAAAAAGCGATGTGATATTTTATAAAAAACAAAACACGTCATTTAAAAAAATTTATTAAAAAGAATGAAAATGTCATTTAATTGAAGCCTCATAGATATTGGAGTGGCTCCCATAATTTTCGAAAGTGTCAAAGAACTTTTTCAGTTTCTCAAAAAATACCTAATGGGAATTTAATTACAAACTGGTTAAAGAAACCAACTTGGCCCGGTTGTTACTTAAATTATGAATCCCATCATTTGTTCAGTCAAAAGATAGGGTTGATAAAAGGTTTGGTGGACATATGTATTTAATTAAGTGATATAAAATATAGAAAAGGTAATTTAGACCATTAAAAGCCACCTGACAATTAAATAATTATCCCTTGCCGTTAATAGAGAATGTTATCAAAGAACGTATTAATGAAATATGTATACAACAGTTCCATTTTTGAAAAGAAGAAAAAGTAATGATTAGAAAATTACAAAAAAACTGATCTAAAAGTTACCTTAGAATACGTTCAAGGTCTTTCTGAAAGATTAAGGAGATCCTTAAAAAAATTTAATATAAACGTTTAGTTTTAAAATAACCACACTTCAGAAAAATTGTTGAGTAACAAAGAAGATTCTGAAACAATAGAAAATCTGCCTAATGTGGTTTATTTAATAAAATGCACTGGTTGCCATAAACTCTACACAGGTGAAACTGGCAGGAGATTGCAAAGCAGAATTTAGGAACATAAAAAAAAAATTGTAGAATTGGTAATTTAAATGCAGGTTTGTCACAACATTCATGGAAATTTAATCATGCTTTTGAATTTTGTTGATATTAAAATCTTGGCAAGAGAAAATAATATTTTTAAAAGACGTAACATTAAATCAATTTTTATTAATAAATATATGAACACTTGAATAAATTTAAAAACTGAAATATTGAATATAAACCAAAGTTCTCAAAGCATTATGCATTAGTTCTTATATTCTCAATCTTTGGCGCGCCTTTTCATCTCTCCAATATCTATGAAGCTTCAATTAAGTGATATTTACATTCTTTTTAATACAGTTTTTTTTAATGACTATTACCCTTTTTACGGCACTAATTATTGCGACTTTTAGGCTCAGAAATATTATTTTTAATAAATTATGTTGGTTGAAACGTTTTAAAGGATTTTTTAGGATTTAGGATTTTTTAAAGGTAATAAATATATTTTTTACATGCTGCATCTACAATTTGTTTTGTATATTTGTAAATTTTATCCTGCGAAAAAAGGTAATTAACTTACAACAGATCGCTTACCTTAAAATTATCCAAAATTTAAAAATAATGCGCACAAGATTCAATTATTAAGGTTAATATTGTAAAACAGTTTAGGGGTAGTTTCCCTCTTCGATGCTCTTTTTTCTTAAAAATACATAAATACCTTCATCCTCTTTTTTGTGTGCAACACATATTTTCTTTGGATTTTTGTGCAAGAGTTTAGAATATATTGCAATTCTATACATAATTAGGGGGTGGTTTACCCCCACGTAATTTTTGTATTCATGTTGGATGTACTTTATTTTACTTCCTTCGTTTTACAACTATTTTCTAAATTGCCTTTGTGTATGGAAAGTATATATTATTATAGAAACTAAACAAAAAATATTTAGGGGAAGCTACCCCCATTATTAAAATTTTTTTTGGCGAAACATGTCAACTTTTTTTTTTCTCAAGTGCAAAATATATTTTTCTAAACAGTTTTTCCTAATAATTTATCAATTTTCAGCGTATTTAAAAACTTGTAGGGGTGGTTTACACCCACGCCATTTTTTTAGTCATGTTTTAGATGCATTCTATTTTACTTCCTTCGTTCTAAAACTATTTTACCAATTTTCTTTGTGGATGAAAAGTATATATTATCATAGACACGAAATAAAATGTATTTAGGGGTAGCTACCCAAATTAATTAATTTCTTTTTCCGAAACCCAACTTTATTTTTGTCTCAAGTGCAAAATATAAATTTAAAAAAATGTTCTCCTATAAATTTAGCAATTTTCAGTGCATTTAAAAATACGTAGGGGTGGTTTATCGCCGCCTAATTTTTTATTCATGTTGGATGGACTCTGTTACTTCCTTCATTATAAAACTAATTTCCTAATTTTGTTCTGAATAAAAAGTATATCTTATCATTGGCACAAACTAAAAAGGTTAAGAGATGGCCACCCCCATTAATTTTCGTTTAAAATTTTTTTTGGCGAAAAACGTCAACTTTATTTTTGTCTCAAGTGCAAAATATATTTTTTTCATATTTTTTCCTGCAAATTTAAACGTTTTTAGCACAATTTTAAATATTTTTAAGGGGCGGTTACCCCCTTCATTTATTATTTATTTTTTGAGAAAATTACGTTATTCATCTTTCAACGCGAGGAAACTTTTCCAGTAGGTCCCCTTAAAGTATTTTTCCGCAGATAAAAAAATACGTAAATTAGTGGCGATTTTTGCAGTAACTTGGAACTTTAATTATTTTTTAATTTTAGTTAACTTGTGTTTTTTGTGTATCTTCTATCGACAGAGATTAATGGAAAAGTTATGGGTTGAAAATTAATCTCTTTTGGTTGAGGTTTCAGCTTTTTTTTCGTCTTTTTCGGCTAAGTCAACTCTGATTAATTCCAAATTAAATTTTTTGTTGATTGAAATTAATTACTGAGTTTAAAATTCACGTATTTTGGTTAAAAATTCAACAATTTATAGGAATTTTTTTTCTTTTTTGGTTCAACATTCACGTTTTTCATTTAAAAATTTATCTCCTTTGGTTAAAGAATTTCTCTTTCTTTGAAAATTCAACTATTTTTATAGAAAAATATTCTGATTTGGGTGAGGATTTTTTTATTTTTTTGAAACTTCGTCTTTTTTGGTTAAATTCAACTTTCACTGATGTAAAGTCAAAATCTTGTTTGGTAGAAATAATATGAACTATTATATTTTTTATAGACATAATATCAACTATTAAATTTGTTTATTTGAGAATTCATCTATTTCGTTTGAAAAGTCTTGTATTTTGTTATTAATTCCAGTACTTTGGTAGAAAGTTCAACTACTTGGTTGAAAAGTATCGAACTTTTTTTTTTGAAACTTCAACTCTTTAAAGTGTTGTTTTTGGTTTAAAAATTCATCTGTTTTCGTAAAAAAATTATGTAGAGGGTTCCGATGTTTTGCTAAAAATCCTTTTTTTCCTTGTTAGTAATTGAACCACTTGTTTGAAATTTGAACTAATTTATTGAAAATTCAATTGTTTAGTTCAACAGTTTTCACTTTAGTTAAAAATTCATCTCTGTTTGAAAATTTAACCATTTTATTTTAAATTCGTTGTTTTTTGGTAAAAAATATAATATTTTGGCGAAAAATTGGAACTATTGGTTAAAAATGAACTGTTTTGTTTAAAATTTAACTTTTTTGTTGAAAATTCGCCTTTTTAGTTTGAAAATGGTAGAAAATTCAACAATTTGCTTGGAATTGATCTTTTTTGATGAAAATTAGTGTTTTCGGTATGAAAACCCAAACATGTGGTTGAAAATTCATGTATTTTGTTGAAAATAAAACTATTCTAGTAGAAAGTTCAATTATTTAGTTGAAAAATAACTTTCTTGTTGAAAACTTGTCTTTTATGGTTAAAAATTTAAATACTGGGTTAAAAGTTGAACTACTTCGATAAAAATTCAGTTGTTTAGTTAAAGATTCATAATTTTATTTGAAAATTTATCTTTTTTGTTGAAAAATTAACTACTACTTCGTTTCGAATTCATTTTTTTAGGTAGAAATTTTAAATATTTCGCTAGAGAATCAAACTATTTGATTAAAAATTAATTTTTTGTTGGAAAATTATCACTTTTCTTGAAAATTGGTATTTTTTGGTTGAATATGTAAATACTTGTTTGAAAGTATATCTACTTCGTTAAAAAGACTGTTTCACTCCTAGGTACACAATATACTCTTTTATGAATTATCAACTCAGTTATTTTTATAAATGATGAAATTAGGAAAATAAAGAGATTTTTCAGCAAAATGCATTTAATGTGAAAATTCATATTACATTTAAATTAAAACGCTTTAAATTCCTAATATTTCAAGTAAAAATATAATATTTTCTACAGGAGTTGAATTTTGAAATAAAAAGATTAATTTTCAACTAAGCAGTTTACATTATTTACAAAAAAGACGAATTTTTAACAAAATACATTAATATTATTAACTAAAATTATAAAACTTCGGCCAAAAAAAGATAAATTCAACGACAAATGTTATAATTAATATTTTGGTTAAAAAAATATTTTGATTTTAATTCATAAATAGTTTCCATCGACCAAAAATGACAAATTTTCAATGAAAAAGTTAATTTTCAACCAAGATTGAAAACAATTTCAACCGAAATATTAAATTATGCAGCCGAAAAGACGATTTTCTTAAATAACAATTTAATTTCCAACTAAATAGTTGAATTTTTTAGACTTCGGAAGTTTGAAGCCCAAAACCCAAGTTTTCTTGAAAAAGGTGAAATTTTCTACCTGAAATTATGAATTTAAAAAAAAAACATTTAAACAAATATTAAATTTTCTACAAAAAAAGTTGAAATTCGAACCGAAAAAGACGAATTCTTACCAAAAAATTTGAATTTTTATCGGAGAAGGATGACTATTTTACAAAATTATTACATTTTCAGAAAAATAGATAAATTTTGAACCAAACGATCAAATTTTGAACCGAAAAAGATGAATTCTCATCCCAAAATGTAATAGTTAATATTTTGAGCAGAAAATAAATTTCTATCAAAAGAGATGAATTTTCTACGAATTCAACCCAAAATGCTGAACTTTTTATAACAAAAAAGTTTATTTTTAACTAAATAGTTGAATTTTTAACTCAAAAAGACGAATTATAAAAAAAGTCGCATTTTCATTAAAAACGTTGACCTTTCACAAAATTCTTTAATACAAAAAAATTAACTTTTTAACAAATAATACAATTTTTAACAAAAAATGAATTAATGATGAAAAATATTTTAATTTTACATACATTATATATTTGAATTTCCAACCCAAAAATACGAATTTTTAACAGAAAATTTTAATTTCATCCAAATAGTTTAATTTTCAACCTTAAAAGATTTTTTACTCAAGAAAGAACAAAACTTTAACGAAAAAGGAGGAAATTTCTACCAACAGAGATGATTTTTCTGTAAAATAGTTGAAATTTCAACAAAAAAGTTCATATTCAACCAAATAGTTAAAGTTTCTAATACACTTATTAAATAATACAATTTGTAACGAAAAAAAGATGAATTCTCAACCAAAAAGTATGAACTTTCAAACAAAATAGTTTGATTTTCTTCCTGGATTCTATTAGTTTAGAGAAAAGTATGTTAGTTTTTGGTTATAGAAATAGAATTTTGGAAATCAAAGCCGAAAAGTGAGATAGTTTGGAAATCGATTTTTTAATGATTGAATCTTTTTCAGGTTCCTTTGCATAAAATTATTCTTGAAAAAATTGATTATTTTCCAATCTCAAAATACAACAATAATATTTTAAAAAGTAGCATACATATATCGCGACCATCGCTTAGTTTTACATGTTAGCTAACTGCGTATTTAAAAAATTGTTATCTTCATAATTTTGTTTATTTCCGTGAATAATATTTGATATCAATTTCTTATTTTTTCACTCTAATCTTTTCTAAGCTGGCATTAAAAACTGTTTTGAACAAGCTTTCAAATGATGAAAATGCATTGTGAATAAAATTAAACATTGAAGGGAACAAAAACAGAATAAGCAGGTTGTTAAAAATATGCTTGTGTTTTTCGAATTATTTCTTTATAGCTTACTAAGAAAAATACTTTGAACTCAGGGTTTATTATTAAAAGGAATAAACTAAAAAAAATGAACGAGAATAAGGAAACGAAATCTATCTACTGATGAAAATACTTTAAATAAATTCAAACATGAGCTTTTTTCAATTCAGTTATTTTACTATTTTCCAATCTTTAATCTTCTTGGATTTTTTCTGATGTATTTTTATCAGCAAAAAGCACTGAAGTGTTCAACGGATTTTTTAAAGCAACCTAAACAAAATTTTAAAAATAAAAGTTATAAGAAAACTGGTTGAAGGAAAGGTGCTCCTGTTAGGGGGCACTTCCGTTTAATTTTCACGACACACTCATATGACATAATAAGTAGTACTATCCCTGATAGTGGCATTAAAAAGAAATTTGATTTTTAAACTTACCCTGATACTGAGAGGTAGGCCAGTCTTATTTACAATCCAATACTGTGCATAAATATCAACAACCCAATTCGTAAGTCTATTCAGTTCAACACATAACAGAAACGGTTTCGTAAAATCTGATTCACTATCACTAAACATTTTTACACACTTCTTCTCCAAATTGGACGTTAATTGAAACGTTCCACTCCACTGAGTGCCCAAGTAGTTTTGAATCTGTGAAAAATGTTAAATGATTGTACCGAGTGCGAAGAAGAAACTTTGGAATAGAAGAAATTCCTTTCAAAGTACCTTAAAAATAATCTGTATAGCACTGTTGCACTTTATACAATAAACGCTAGTTCTCTCTCCCGGTTCAATTCTCATTTCGTAGTCAACACATGGTATGCTTATATCTATCATAAAAGGCAACTTATTTTCGAATATAAGAGGCGGTAACATTCTTATCAGGTACTCTGGAACTTGACTGTTTGTATGACTCTCGGTTTGACGCTTCGAGCAAATCACCTTTACTCCAAACACAAACGAAGAGTCGTTTTCCTTTTCTTTACAATAAATATCTTTAGGAACATATAAATCATCACTCAATTCCCTCCAACAAAGTCCTTCCTCACTGACTTCGTACTTTCTATCACTTCAATTTCAATTCAGACAAAAAGATTTTTATTAATTTTGAATCTGTATTTCTTTCCAAGGTTAGTAGGGTTGTTCAAAAAACATCAATTTTTAATGAGGATGGATGCACCGTAATTAATAGAGATAAGTGATTTTAAGTACAGGTCTCTCAATTCGACTACATTTCCTCTATAATTTGAAATAATTTACAAACATCGCATTCGTCTTTTAAATCTGCACAATTGTCATCTACTGCAATTTTCTCTAACATCAATATTTTTAAAGGTAATAATTGCTCAAAGTATACTCATTATATATTACCTGTTTAACATTTAATTTTAAAAACATGTACAACACAATATGTTTTGCATTAATAGATTTAATACTTTCACGATGATTCATTCTGATAATGGAGATATTTCGGGGTTCAATCGTGTACAAAACTACGAATTTGGCTGACGTTTCGAGAACATTGCAGTTCACTTCTTCAGGGCTGACCTGAAACTGAGGTATCAGGTTATGTTGTTCTTATGTATACTCTTTACGATGCCTGTGATTGGTCAGAGCGCCCCACGATGAAAACAGGGCGTACCTGATTGGCCAATCAACCCGAAATATCTCCTTTATCAGAATGAATCATCGTGAAAGTATTAAATCTATTAATAAAGAACTCTACGAGAAAAGTATTTTTTACTAAAACTAACACCTTGAGTAAGCTCAGGACTTCTCAAGGTAAGCTACTAACATCTTTATCTTTTTTAGAACGGTGCAGGGACAACAAAATCGTTCCAAAATTCTTACAATTGAAAATAATTTGGGAGCATCAAAATCCAAATCAATTTTGCATAAAACAAGTTTGCTTTTGTTAAGAGAAAGAATAAAATACACCAAATTTGTCTTACACTCTACGTCCAAAAAGCTATTATAACTTCATCTTTTCCTATCAAATAATCTCAGATTTGACATATGGTCTACATTGAACCGCATATCATTTGACCAATCTTAACGGATTAAAGATCTTCAAACTCAAAAACAAAAAATAAAATTTCACAAATTACTTTCAGTAAGGCATACAGAACTAACTAAAATAGTAAAAAACATCTCTGACCATCCTCTTAGCAACGAAATGATTTCAGTCTTATCTAATGGACACAATTTTGCAGCAGCTCCCTCCAAAATCCCGAAAGAAGAAATAATCAGTAATTTGGAATCCACAATCTACCCTTCCACCTGAAACAGCGAACGACATACGACGTAGGACGGCCAACATTTTACGCCAAGCCCAATTGCCCTCCCTAAACTTAACAAAACAGGAAAAAATCGCATTTGAAATATTCAATAGGAATGATGAAATTATAATATTACCCGCAGATAAAGGCAACATAACAGTAATAATGAATAACGAAAACTATAATAACAGAATCATGGACCTTCTAACTGACGATACATACAAGAAACTTAAAAAGGACCCCACAAAAACAATAGTCAGTAAAACAAAAACCCTTCTAAAAAACATTAAACTTGACAGAGAAACAATATCTAAATTAATACCTACTAATCCCAACTCTCCAAGACTTTACGGACTCCCATAAATCCACAAAAACAACATTCCACTCAGGCCGATCGTCAGCGCAATAAACTCACCTACTTACAAGATAGCACGATTCCTCGCCAATAAACTGAATCCTTTCACAGGAAACTCTGTTACCCACGTCCAAAACTCTTTTGACTTT
>JAAAKG020082641.1:0-16726 GCA_010014905.2 Druon quercuslanigerum | reverse complement strand
TCTCGCTGACAGTTTTCGCTTGCTCAAAATTCACTCGACTCCCGAAACGCTAGAAGTTGTTTGTGCACGAATTATGCGCCGTCTTCGAAAAAAATTATTAACAATTTTTCTAATAAACATTTTGATGTTTTGTTAATGTCATAGGTCGCAGAATATGACAATTCATATTTATGATAGGTTTCATTACAAAATATCACAAACTTTTCATATCGCTGCGAGTTGAAGTGAAAAAAATCAGAATATTTCGATTAGAGAAAAAATATTTTTTCGTAAATAATTCGAAAAATTAAAAAGCTACAACTTTTTTTATGAGGAGAAAAAAAATGCGAAATTAAATTTTCACTCAGGATATATATTTCAAAAAATAAAATGCAATACTTCATTTTCAGGAGCATAGGGGCCTCCCCACTCCAGCAAAATAATCTATATCTCCTTTTCGCATCCGGCACCTCAATTATTGCTGTTCCTGAAATAAACTTTTTTTTTAAATTTTTTAATGAACGTCGCAAACGTTTTGAAAGACCTTGCACATACAGTAAAGTAACTTTTAATTCAAATTTATTGTGAGCATTACTCCATTTGTTTTTATTGTTAGTGCTGTTATAAATTTCATGAACGCGTTCTGTAATAATTTCATTAATCAAAGGAAGAGGATAGTTGTTATATAATAATGTTGTTTTTAATTGATTTAAGTTTTCTTTTCTACATTAAATGTCACTTGATTTGACACATATATCTATTAAACCTCTTATTAAACCGACTTTATGACAAAATAAATTGTGTGAATTAAAATTAAGAAATTGCCCAGACCAAGGCGGGTTTTTTAACCAATTTGTTAGTAAATCACCATTTGATACTTTAATTATTTGTAAATCAAGGTAGTTTATAACGTTATTTATTTCAACTTCTTGGGTGAATTTAATCCATTTCTCTATACTATTAAAAACATTTACAAACAGATCAATTTTATCGGAAGGAACAATTGCTATGATATCATCAACCTATCTCTTATATTAGGCAGGTTTAAAGTTCAATAACTCAAGTGCTCTTTTTTCAATGTCTTGTCTAACTAAGTCTGAAACTACCGGAGATAAGGGCGAGCCCATAGGGCAATCTGATGTTTTTGTTTATAGAATTTATTATTAAAAGAAAAAAACGTACCATTGAAAACTGCTTTTGTTGCTATTAATAATTTATTCTTAGTGGGATGCTATCAAACCTTGACGCAATATCTAAGAAAACTATTGAATGTGTTTTGGGTACGTTAATGTTTTTAAGAATATCTTTAAGTTGCCAACTATTTTTTAAAGACCAACTTGTGTTTTTTTAAACTGGTTTCAAAATATTAGATATGTATTTCGATAAATTATAAATAGGAGAACCAATAGTGGAAACAATCTCCAACTTAAATTTGGTTTATGGATGTTTGGGAGAACATAAGCTTTTGCAACAACAATATTATGAGTTTTTAAACTGTATGCAACTCTATCATTATTCAATCTTTTCTTTTTCCATCTAATGACCATGCCGTTACATTTATTTTCCATTGTTGGAACCAAACTGGTTTTTATATTATTATATAGAATATTATTTTTAAGAATATTTTCAATTGTTTTGTTGTAGTCATCTCTATTAGCTGCAACGGTTTGATTGCCCTTGTTGGCTTTGACAAAAATTATATCTTTATGTTTATTTTGAAAATTTTCAACTAACCTAACTGATTTTTATAAATTTTTGAATTTATTTATGTTACTGTGATTTAAAAATAACTTAGTGACAGTTTTCCGAATGGTTAGTTTCAAATCAACATCTTCAATATTTTTTATGGAATTATCAATATTAGTATTCAAACTATTAACAGGAATTTTATTCACATTAAAAGGAACGCTGAAATTGTTTCCCAAAGCTAAAGTTTCAGCAAGTTATGAGAAAAATCTCTGTTTTATTTTAATTTGATGTGACCGTAAGACATAATTACAAAATTCTACAATTCGCTGAATTCCATAAATTTAATAAATTCTGCGAATTCCGTAAATCTTTTAATTTTGTTAATTCAATTAATTGTAATGTCGTGAATTCTGTTTGTTTAATGAATTTCATAAATTTCTCTAACTCAATTAATTTGTTGAATATCGTGAATGTTTTGAATTTCGTGTATCGTTTGAATTCCTTTAATTTTATGAGTTTCTTAAATATTTTGAATTTCGTGAATTCGATGAATTTTATGCGTTCCATGAATTCCATGAATTTCGGGTGTTATATGCATTCCTAGCATTCTTCGAATTCCTTAAATTCCATGAATTCCTTGAATTCTTCGAATATCTTCAATTCCACGAATACCGTGAATACGCGCGTTATACACCATATATTAACAAAAGTTTTATCTCCGTCAGAAAATTTCTTTCTTTGTCTAGAACAAAGTGTTCTGAGAAATTATTAAATTCTTTTTTTAATTTTTTACTTCAAAATGTTTCAAGTTACTGGCTACTGGACTTGTATTGTAAAATTCCAAAATACGTGAGGTACTATAACTTCCAATGCATGTACGGGAAGTTAACAACAGAAATTTTTAACAGTTTAACTTTCGGCTGTTTTTTAAATCTTAGGTCTTTGTGGAAACCTTGTCCGCCAGGTAGAAGCCCGAAGCGCTACCATGGCGCCAACCACGGAGTCGGTGCTGAGTTATATACAGTCATTTTGAATGCATTTTGGATGGAAGCTTCTAATGTTTCCCCTAAGGGTTTACATTTTTCTTGCACCTTCTTTCCTATTCCTTAATATACCTCCCACACACTTACTTGGTGGTGGGAGGAGGACCTAGAGTTTAAGGTGGGTTCCGAACCACCAAGAGCAACAGCCTTAAGTACTTGGAGAACCTGTTTCTCTAGAGGTACCGGTTCCATGACTCTCCGGAGATGAACAACTCCTTTGCTAGGCTAATGATCACCGCCATAGCTTGTGCTTTAATTTACTTGAAGTTAGGTAATTAAAAAAACTCACCTATTAATGAATATCAATTTCAGTGCATTGAATTTCTAGCAATCAGTAAGTTTAAACCGTGTTCGAAGATTCGTATCCCGTAGCGAAAGTTCATTATAATTAGGTTTACCGGGTGTGTTATTCGCCATTGCGTGACGAGCTAGTTGCAGGTTTTAATTGGAGGGGTTGTGCTAGCATTTAGGCAACTTTTGATAAGCGAGTAGGACAGAGCGAAAGGTACGGTAATTGGTCGTGGGTTTAGATGCCGGAATCGATAAAGAAATTGGCATCCTTGCTTTCATTAAAAAACTTCAATAAGTTTATTTACCTCTATTTTTTATTTCAATAATTAATAAATGCCCTTAAAATAATGTGGTAGATTATAATGGAAAACAATTGAGGTTTTTCCAGAATACACTTAACTCCGTTTCTGTTTTTTGTCGATAAGCCAAAGTATATTATATGCGAAACGCTGTTTTCCCCGTGAATACGTTCATTACACGAAGCTTTCGGATGATAGCGATTCGATACGGATAAGGTCGTTCAGTTGATGTCGTTATACGGTAATATCGTAATATTCCACCTTGAGAAGCATCGGCAACACGTGCATTTGACGACTAAACTCTGCCGTTATCTCGCTCTTTTATCGTCTATTTGCAGTCTTTTTTATTGACCGATTTTATATGCGTTACGATTCTCATTCCCGACCCTATTCTTTTAACAAAATCTGCTGAAATTCATTTCTCTCGCTACCATTTCGTTCTCGGGAGGTTCAAGTGTCGGTAAAACAGAACGATCGGTCGATAAACGTAACCAAACTTGATGGTACGGTAGAAAAACGGTCGATAAAGGAAAGTTATAAAGAAGACTTAATAAGCCAACTAACTATCTTGTTCTCATTTTCTTTGAACCATTGCATCTCCTTTTATACAAAAAATTGTGTTCTATAGGATTCTTGCCATGCTTTGAAAATTGCTGCTTTGATTTATCTTTCGTGTAAAAGCTCGGGGTATCGATTGCAAATAACGCTCGTTTGAGTGTTTAAACAAGGTCCTTTCTTACCCTCTCACATCTTTTCCCCACAAACATGGTCCACTTGTTCGAGTCAAGTATGTCCATCGACGTTTTCGATATCGTCTAATCCTTATCGATATCGCCCAATAGGGCATCTGCTCACGTGTGATACTGAATTCACAATCGTACTTCGCAAGATAAATACAGAGAGAAAATAAGATGGAAAACGAGAGCTAATATACAGGGTGGGCCATTTTAATCTATTCACCGCAAAATCTCCGGAAATATGCGGTATACAATGAAATTATTCAGACAAATGTTGCTCAGGACAATGGAGGCCATTTGTCTGCAAAATCGGTTTTGACCTTAATATTAATTTTAAAGGTTACTTGGAGGTCACATTGATTTTTTCAAACAGAAACCTCTATTTTTGACATTAGATTCTAAAAGAGGGAAAAGTTTTGCGTCCGAAATGATAGTTAGAGTCAATTTTCCCGAGGTCAAATAAAGGTTAAATCAAAGTCAAGTTTCAAAAATCATGCAGAAGAAATTTTTTTTGTTTTATTCCTTTAACACTTTTGGGCAACACAAAGCTGGGGTGGATTAGGGACCAATGACTTTGAAAAACTTGACCTTGAGGCATGCTTGAAAGATCATTTGAAGGTCAAAGTCTTTGTTTTGTTTAACTAATACACCCGAAATTCAACCCACAAACTCACAAGCTCCAAACCAACAAACTCCACACTTTGATCTACGAATGACCTTCCAAGTTAGCCTCAAGGTCAGGGTGATCAAGGTCGTTGGTCCCAAATTCACCCCAGCTTTGTGTTGGTTAAACGTGTTAAAAAAATAAAACAAAAAAAATCATGTTCTGCATGATTTTAAAAACTTTTCTTCGATTTAATTTTCATTTGACCTCGTGGAAATTCACTCTTAACTATCATTTCGGACGTCAAATTTCCCGCTCTTTTAAAATCTAATGTCATAAATAGGGGTTCCCATTTTAAAAAATCAATGTGACCTTTGAATAACCTTGTTATTACTGTAACTAAACAGAAACGGTTTACCAAAACTTGGTTTTGGCTTAATTGATATTATTTTCCGTGCAGGCAGAACATGTATCCCTTATTAGGTATTCTAGAATTACCTCGCATTCGGTCGGTAACGTCGAAATCTTTAAGACTTTATCACTTGGTGGACAGCAAAGCGTTTTTTAAATAGGATTTTGACTAAAGTTAATTATTTTAGGACCATTGTGTCAAAAGTCGTGATATATCTTTGGTTTTATGATAGAAAAGCCATTTATTTCATTATTATTGGCAATTTGGAAAGCGTTTGATTAGGCAATCCATCATGAAAAATTATAAATGGCCACAATGGAGGTTATAACCTCAATTTCCGGCAACTTATGATATATTATAATAAGTAATCTTAAGTATTTTTATTAAATTTTTGAAGAACTCTAACTAGTTTTGAGATTTTAAAGTGATTTCAAGACATTTGAATGATTTATAAAAATTTAAGAGATATCAAAAACACTTTTAAAATTTTTAAGAGACCTTAAGTGATTTTAAGAATCTCAAGATATTCTCATTAATTTGATAGAATTGGAAGGGATTTTAAAAGAATGCAAAAAATGGAATAATTTTCAAGAAACTTTAAAGATTTTTTAAAGAATGCAAAAAGGTATGAGGAGTTGCAAGAGATTTTATACGATTTTAAGACAGTGTAAGTGATTTGAAAGAACTTAAAGCGCGTTATTAAAAAATTATTCAAAAAGAAGTCAATGAATTTGAAGAGATTTCAAGAGATTAAAAAAAGTTAAAGATTTTAAGGATTTTAAGAAAAGTCGAAGGATTTAAAGATATTTTAATTAATTATAGTCTTCTTCTTCTTTATTCATAATGTGCCCCCTAAGGGTTTACATAAGTTCCATTCCTTACAATATTTCCACTTAAAAATTAAACAACAAAAAGAAAATTTAGAACTTACTATTTACAAATATTTACAGCTATTTACATAAAGTGTTATAACTATCTAATTCCTTAAATCGAGCGAGCGGTCGATAGCGAGAGCGCAAGTGCAAGCGAGAGACAGAATGAGAACGCAAACGCATCTTAGTCTACTTATGCTATTAAACATCCATTGTAATCTTTACGCTTCTAATCTAGGCGACTTTCGTTTCCTTATTCTTCCACTTTTTTGTCCTCCAATTTACCATTTTTTCACATGCATTCTTTCATTTACTCTCATTCGCTGCCCTAGCACCCTCCGAATCCTTCATCCAATCTTCTCCTAATCCATCCTCCCCTAGAATCTTAACCACATTCTCTTGGCAGCTTCCTTTATCATCCATTCCTCTTCTACATCCTTCCCATACGTGCTCCCATGTTTCCTCCACCCATTCACATATTCTACACTTTCTGTTCTCTTCCTTGCTCTCAGAGAATGTCAAGAGAGTTATTGGAAAATTATTTTAAAATATTTTATTGTATTTTAAGAGAGTTTAAGGGATTAAAAAAGTATACTAAAATTTGGAGGAGTTTAAGAGATTTTGATTCATTTTAGGCAATTCCAAAAAATTTTGAAGATTTTAAACGATTGTAAAAAAATTAAACGGAATTCAAAAAAATATTCGTAAGGTATTATGGGTTTTCAATAAACCTTACAGAAATTCTAAGAATTCGAATAATTTTAAGAAATTAGCATGGCTTTGGCGTGATTTAAAGGTTTCGTTTTAAAGAATTTAAGAATAATTCAAATGGGTTTAAGGAATTACACGCGATCTTATAAGATTTTGAGACAGTTTTAGTTATTTCAAAAAATATCACACGAGTTATTGCAAAGCTATTTTTAAAAAAATTAATAAATTTCAAGAGATTTCAATGAACTAATTACATTTTTTGAATTTTGGAGGACTTCAAGAGATTTAAATTAATTTTAGTCATTTCCAACAAATTCTAAAGATTTTAAACGATTGTAAAGAAAATGAACGGATTTCAAAAAAAGATTCGTAAGGTATTAAGGGAATTTCAAGAAACCTTATAGGATTTCTAATAATTCAAGTAATTTTAAGAAATTACCAGGACCTTGGCGGGATTTCAAAGTTTCTTTTCAAAGGATTTAGAAATAATGCAAAAGGGTTTAAGGACTTACACGCATTTTTATAAGAGATTTCAATTAATTAAATAATATGTTTAAGAATTTGGAGGAGTTTAATGTTTTTCAAGAAATTTTACAGAATTTCGAAGAATCCAAGAGATTTTAAGGAATTATTAGGGACTCGGTGGTATTTTAAAGTTTATTTTTAAAGGATTTTAACAAAACCCAAAAAGAAGAGGCTATTTACAAGTGATATTATAAGATTTTAAGACAGTTTTAATACTGTTGAAGAATGTCAAGCGAGTAATTGAAAAGTTATTTGAAAAGATTTTAAGGGGTTTGAAAAAATTCAATAATTTTAAGAGTTTTTAAAAGAATTAAAGAAATTTCAGAAAATTTAAAGGATTTTAGGAGACTTGAATTCATTTTAGTGAATTTCGAGAAACTTCTAAAGATTTTAAATGCTTGCAAAGAAGTTGAAGGGATTTCAAAAGGAACAAAAATTCGGAGGAGTTTTAGGATTTTTAAGAAATCTTACAGAACTTCTTAGAAGGATCACTGTTTTCGACCATTTTTATTTTCTCCTTCTACTTTCAAGTTGCAAACATAAGTTGCCACCATCAACTATCACAACAATTCAAAATACCATAATCACGGCACATTATATTTTTTCTTTATGAATTGTAAGGACTTTTAGATTTCGACGTTACCGACCAAGTATGACGTAATGTTAGAATCCTCAATTTATTAGTTATATGTTCTACCCATAGTTTCTTTTCTTT
The DNA here is from genome assembly GCA_010014905.2 of Druon quercuslanigerum. Lineage (NCBI taxonomy): Eukaryota > Metazoa > Arthropoda > Insecta > Hymenoptera > Cynipidae > Druon > Druon quercuslanigerum. The sequence continues at coordinate 8,849 of JAAAKG020082641.1, read as the reverse complement.
ATCGCCAGTAGATAAAGCAGAAAAACTCAGCCGATCAAGAAGAACTGTAGATACTATAAAATATTGATCCGGTTTTAATATATTTTACGTTGATATCTCTTCGAGAATGAAATAAAATAAGATTATATTGGTTCTCAAGAAAAGCTAAATTAAGATAACCCTGTTACGAGTACGACCTCGTCTTTGGCACGTGATCCGCTCTGTAAGTCGCTAATTTCATTTCGCGAACCCGATACATTGCTTCTTGGTGCACTGAATTATCGAGAGATTCATTAATCTTTAACAGAGCTTGTTCGTCCTAGAACTACTTACTTGAGTATCTATTTCCTTCATGTTGCACGTAGATCGTCGATAATTCAGCGCTGTCTTCCTATTGGTTGAGCTCACTGTGACATTTTCAGCCTAATACCAATTTATGCACTTTATGCAATCTGGTGGAATAATAACGTTGATCAGGTTGGGACATGAACTCTGGAATTTATTTTTAAATCTACATCTCATGTTTTTAACTGACAAAAAATTCCACGGGTTTCTAGACCGAATAGCCTTTTTTATCTATAATTTCTTCTATTTTGTGGAACACATATTCTTCACTATCTAATTTAATTATGCTTTATAAACAAGAAAAATGAATCGATGGATTGGAGAACATTTTATTCGGATTCAATCGGCCGCCATACACCCACGACCGAATCGGAAACATTTAACAAAAGTTTCCATTTAAAATAATTTCATTTTAAAAAGTTTTTAAACTATCAAACGAGATTTTCCTGATTTAGTGGTGGCCGTAGGTGGCACGATCGAAATGTTTGAAATTCATCAGAATCGACATTCTTAAATTCTTCCATTAAAAAATTTCCAATTTTTTAACACCTACACATTCCTGTATTATCGATAAGACGTTTTCTTCTACACTTGGTACAATACACTAAAAATTAATTGGGCAAATAATTATAGTTTTTGTGCTTATACAAGTTAAAAGCTAAATTTTATTTAATTGAAAATTGTAAGACACCCTTTGTATTGGAGCATGAAAATCGATCAGAATTTGTTAAATTATTATGTCCATATTTTCTGAATCCTTCTTTATCTTGTCACGATCGCTTGAATATTTCCTAACTTCATCAATATCTCGTATTGAAAACGTGGAAATAAAGAGGAGACCTTCGTCTCGACAAAAAACGTAACACAGAAACTAAAATACATTATCGATGAACTCTTTTTGATTCATGTTTCTTGAAAAAACAGTTGATCTAGATAAATGTAAATGTTTGAAAAACACCATAGATTAACCCTGGAGACACATTTTGCATTTTTAATTCAGGACTTTTTATTATTGGAAGCTACTAATGTGTCCCCTAAGGGTTTACATTTTTCTTGCACTTTCTTCCCTATTCCTTAACACACCTCCCACACACATACTCAGTGATAGAAAGGGGACCTACAGTTTAAGTTGGATTCCGAACCACCAAGAGCAACAGCCTTAAGTAGTTAGAGAACCTTCTTCTGCCAACTGCTATACCATTTTTAGATGTCCGAAATGTTAATGAACTTTTTCGGACTTAACAAAATAAATAAAATTTTTTCCTTACGAATTATTAAAAAAAAATTAGTCTACATTATTATTTCAAAATTTCAATTTTTTAAAAAACCAAAAATTTTACAATTCAGGACTTCTTATTTATCATTTCCAATTTTGTTTTTCAAAATAATTTCACAGTAAAACTTTACAAACCTAATATTATTATAATTATTTACATTATTTTAATCATATAAATAAATAGTGTAAATAATGTGACACTTGTGCACTAATTGACCAACCCTTCTTCTTACTCAAACATTTTGTCTGCTTCCTATTAAAAATCAAACATATCATAAAAAATCAAAATTATTAATACTAATCTAGTGGAATATTTATTTAAATAATGTTCAGTTATTTAAACAAATGGAATTCGTTCAAATAATTGCGTTTCGAATTTTTAAAAATATAATAAAAATTATTATTGTGTGTCTAGTGAAATATTTGTCAATATTGGTTTATTAATTTTTAAAGATGCAAAGAAAATATTAGTTGAATAGTATTATTAGTTGAAAATAAATAATAACTTATTGATTCAACAATTGAAAAATATTTGAAAATAAATTGATGTCACTTAATGAAAATAAACTGCCAGGTAAACAAATTTTTGAAAATAAAACATTTTTGACACGAATGGGATTTGTTTAAATAATTAAAAATTAATTAACCAATATTTTAAAATATTCCACTAGACCGATACTAATTATTTTTAAATATATAAAAAAAATCATCCAACAATGTTGATAAATATTCCACTAAAGAAATATGAATAATTTGTAATACAAAATTATTTAAACAAATGTTGTTTGTTCAAACAATTAAAAATTGAGGAACTAATGTTAATAGATATTCCACTAGACAAATATTATTAATTTTAAGTAAAAAAAGACGAGAATACAGTATTCAAAAGGTTGATTTCATGAAGAATTGACTTTTTTTGTTTTAAGGGTAGTGGGGGTGTGTTTGGGGTGTTAAAACGTTATTTCTGATACATTTTAAATGGCATTTTAAATGGGAAACTTTAAATTATAACAATCGATAAAGTTAAAACTAGAAATAACTGTAAATACTTTAAGTCATTTCAGACTCGAGGGAAAATACTGTTTTTTAATTTAAAAATTAAAATTTTCTGGAACAGATCTTCTCACTTCGCTCCACTGGGAATCAAACGACAGAACTTCTGATTGTCGGTCAGATGCTTTCCCATTAAGATAGTAGAGAGATTAAAAGAAAAATCTTTTTACACAATTTTTTTGATCTCTCTAAAAGCTTAATAGGGAAACACCTGATCGGCAATCGGAAGTTCTGTGGTTCGATTCCCACTGAACTGAAGTGTTGAGAAGATTTTTTTTGTTAGAAAAATTTAATAGCAAAGTTTTTTACATTTAGTTTCCATATACGGAGAAATAACGTTAACTATTTTTTGCCATTTAAGGACTTCATTTGATTATTATTTTTGATTTATATTTTCACAGATTGTGGAATGACATCCACACTGCTCAATAGTAACTAGCTTTATTGACAATGCAGATTCCTTTAAATTACTTGTATCATAAATGTAACACCTGGCTTGAGATTGAGTGTATTTCTGAAAAAAGATTCTTCTTTCCTTATAGCTAATAGCTTAATGAGAAAGCACCCGACCGGAAATTGGACGTTCTGTGATTCGATTCCCAGTGTAGCGAAGTGAGAAGATCTTTTTTCAGAAAAATTTAATTTTAAAACTATTTTCATATTGAAAATATAACATGACGATATCTAGCGTACACGAGTCTTCGAATATCATCGATTGCCCTATTATTGCTTAAGCTCTTCTGACCCACCAGTACAGATACACGAAGTTAAAAAAAAAAAAATTTTCATATTAAGAATACAACAGTAGTGTATATATTTGTTGGGATTTTGAGACACATCGATTGCCAAATTGAAGAATCTTTCATGAACTACTATGGCCTACCAATATCCTATTTAATTTGCATACGAAAATTGTTTATAATTTTTATAAGAGGATTAAAACTAACATCCCTCCACTCATAATTTCTAAGTCGACCTTGCCTTCCTCGCTTCACATCGCCTCGCATGCATGTTGCTACTTTTTTGCCTCGCACGCATGACGCTATTTTCTCGCTTTGCCTCGCCTTGCCAGCCTCTGCCTCCGTAGCTAATTTTTAAACCTTATATACTATTTACAATATGTACAATCTTCTTAATCTACTTCCTCTCCTAAATACAATCTTTCCTTCTCCATTCCTCTTCCTCCTTCCTTCTCTTCGTCTCTAGCTTACCCAACACCCCCTTCACCCATGCCACTGCCCTTTTGTCCCTTTTTTGCCCTTTTTCGCTATAAGTTCCTGACTTACTTGCTCTCCTTTCTCACACAAATATTTCGCTCTCTTCCTTGGCATTATCCACACATAGTTCCCGTTAAACCTTGAGTCTCTTATTCTCTCCTCTTCTACTTCCTTCTCTCTCTCCATGCTGTTTCTTTTAACCAACTCATATACTCTCCTTCCTCCCTCATGCACCTTTCTTACTTTATCCATCTGAAATCCATTCATTCTAAAATACCTTTCCCTTTCCACCTTAATCCTCCCACCCCTACGTCTGTTCTCCTTCTTCCACCAGCATTCCCTAATCAGCTTACTTTCCCCCTCTTCTAAAAATTTCTCCTTATATTTACATGCTCGGCTCCCCGTTATAATTCCTATACTCGTTCATCCTGTCTCCCTCCTGACAATATAGTTCTGCGTATTACTTGCTAACCCCAGTATTCACTTTACATACCTCTCCTGTATACTATTTACCTTCTCACTTACCTTCCACCCCCATACCTCCAATTCGTAAAATAAGACACTCATTACTAGCGAATTAAACAATTTCATTCGCCTTACAAAATCATCTGCAAACAACATTTGCCCTTCTCACTCTCTTTTTTATATAACTATCCACTCCCCTATTCCTCCGAAATAGGAAGCCCAGGTACGCAAACTCTTTCACCCTCTCTACCGCTTTACTCTTTCACTTCCACTCCCCTCCCTTGTCTCCATTGTCTCTCCTTTAAAGCCTCTTCGCTCTTTGCTAGCAGCACTATATCATCTGCATATGCCGCTAGCTTACATTCCATGTCTGCGATTAAAATTGCAAACAGCGTTGAGCTAAGAAGGCACCCCTGCCTGAACCCCCTATCCATCCAGAATCCTTCAATGATTCCCTCCCCTCCTCTCGCCCTATCTTTCGTCTCATCATATACCTCCCTCACCCTCTCGATCAGACCTCTCTCAACTCACTTCTTTTCTATTACCTCCCACAACCTCCTCCTATCCACCGAAGGAAACGCGCCTTTTAGATCCACTAAAAACGCGTACACTTTGGCACCCTTTTTGACTAGTTCTCTATCCTCCACGTGCTGCAAAACGTAAATATTGTCAATAATACTCCTTCCCTCCCTAAAGCCAGCCTGCTTCTCCGGCAGTGTGCCTTTCCCCTCAACATCCTTCCGCAGCCTGTCTGCTAACACCATCGTGTATATTTTATACGCCGTGTTTATTAGCATAATTCCCCTATAATTTTCCTGCCTCTCTCTATCCCCTTTTTTATACAGTGGTACGATCACCCCCTTCCCTCTACTCTCTTGGGAATCCCTACCCCCGCCATACTTTTCTCACTTCCTCCTTCAGCCTCTCCTTTATCTCTGGTGTGCCAAACAGCCATGCTTCGTTCTCTACCCCGTCCAGCCTTGCTGCCTTAGACCTTTTCAACTTCCTTATCTGCCTTTCTACCTCCTCGTCATTCAGCTCCTCTCCAACTACCTCCCTTGTTCTTCTAATCCCCTTATCTCCCTTCCGTGTGTCTGATCCCTGAAAAGAATTTTTAAAAAATTCCTGCCATTCGTCCCCCCCCCTATTTTCTTACTTATCCCCACCCTACGTTTTCCAAACCTATTAATTATCTTCAACACGTCCGATTCTGTCATACCATTTCTCACCTCCTCTTCCAGCTCTTTTTCCTCTTCCTGCTCTTTCTACTTACACATTATCCTAAATTTCTTCCTTATTTCTACGTACTCCTCCCTTTTCGCATTTCCTTCCTTCCACTTCTTGTACTTTCTTTTCACCTTTTTCTTTATCTTTTTACATTTCCTATCCCACCACGTCTTCACCATTCCTTTCATCTTCTTTCTTAATACCTTTTATTTCACACACTCTTTTACTTTATCTTTCAGATCCTCCCATATCTCTTCCACCGACTCCCTCTTGAAACTTACGTTTCCCAACTGCTCCTGATACTTCTCTATTGCTTCTCTCGTCCATGACAGCCTCTCCCCTAACAACCTTTTTTCTCCACCCTGCCTTCCTTCAACCTACCCCTTAATCCACAAACCTAATGGCTGATGGTCCGATTCCACCCTCCCTTCCACTGCGAATTTCTCTGTCTCTTCCCACCCTTGCATATTCATTATCACATAGTCTATCACAGATACCCCCATCTTACTTGCATACGTGTATTCTCCCTCTTCGTCCACTTTTACCATACCCCTTCTACCTTCACGGCTCTCATTTTCACGCCTTGTCCCTCTCCCTCTTCGTGGACTTCTCCCCCTAATCCATCCCTAACCCCTGCTATAATTTCACCACTCAGCCTTCCTTTCCTCTTTACTCTGACCGCCTTTGGCTCTACACCATCCCATTTCTTTCTCTCTACCCACGTCTCTATCAATCCCAACACATCAAATTCCTCTATACTTGTATTACTGTATTCATACGTTCCAGTGCAGCACCTCTAACAGTCATCCGCCCTGCTTTACTTCCAACTCCCTACTTCCCACGAAACAAATTATCCTGCACTTCCTCTAAAACCCCCTTCTCCTCATTCCATACCCACATTTTCTCTTATATCTTTATTTTCCGATACCCTACCTTTGCTACTCTCCCTTTACTCATCTCCTTCCTAGCCCTGTGGTTTAGCATTCTCTGCACATCCCTTTCCTTCCTCGTCAGACCTTGATCGATGAAAACCTTCTTGTCCTTTATCATATTTTTGCCACGCATTACCCCCTATTTTTCTTCCCAGCTCTACAATTCCACAACCGTTACTTAATTCTATTTTTCCCCCTCCATCCTAACTTACTCTATCTTGCCTTTAACCCACTCTATGCTCTGTAGCCGCGCTTCCACCCTCTCCCTTTCTTCCTCATTCTTTAACGTTAATTCTCTTATCACAATATTCTATCTGCCTTTTCTTTCCTCTCTATCCTTAACTCCATTGCCCTTATTCTTTCCCTATCCGCTCTCTCTTCCTTTTCATTCCTACGCTCTCCCACTTTCTATTCTATCATGTTCTCTACCCTCTTCCAAATACCTTGCTTTTCGCCCTCCCCACTGGCACCTAATTCACTTTCTGACCTGCCCTTCACCTTCTCAAGCGTTTGTTCCGCTCGTTCCTTCCACTCTCTTATCTCTTCTTCCATATTCTTCATTTTATTATCTTCTTCCTCTTTACGGACGCCAATTCTCTCTGCAATGCTTCTACTTGGTCCCTCAGCTCTTTTACCTTCTTTTCCTATCTCTCACCTCTAACCCTCAGGTCCTTACTCATACCCTCCATCTGACCTCGCTTATCAACACCCCTAAAGCCTCCTTTTCTGTCTGCCTTTTCTTTTTTATACAGGGTGACCTATGTGACCTTACGCTTTAAGCCGGAGGCTTAAAGGGACTCTCTAGCCCGTTTGTCTTCGGGCTATCCTTACTGTATCCTTTTTTCTTCAAGAGATCCTCCCCTTCACTTGCGCTAGACGCTCTCTCCCTTGCTTTGGCGTTACCTTCGTTCCGATCTTTCCCTCTCCATAATGCGCTACTCGACGCCAGAACACGCCCAGCTGGCCGTCGTGGCCTGCTGGAAATTTCGTCCCCTTTGAATTCACTACACGCACTGACAGTACTCTCGCTGCCCACCTCCCGCTCTTCCGTCGGTAACTGTGCCCTATCCATCCCAAGAAATACCTACTGCAGCCAACAGATGTCTCAGAAGGCCGTTCCCGCTCAGCGCCCCTTTTTGCTTTTCTTTAGCACTATTTTCTCCCTCACAGCCCCTACAGACACCCTCTACTCTCCCCTAACAACCCCCCTCACTACTTGAACCACCTTTGCCCACATAAAACTACCCCGCTCCCTTGCCAACCTAACCTCCCTTTCCCTAATTAGCTAAATTCCACCCCACAACTACAATGGAAATTAGTTTTTAACACCCCAATTCACCCCTCGCAACTCTACTCACCTTTTAGCCTTTCACCCTCACACTCTACTCCCACCTTCCACACAAAATCCGCAAAAACTTCTCACCACCTATCACTGCACACTCTCTCCTACCGCCACCAACACGCAAGTCCCACCAACATGTATGTATGTGTATGTATATGTATGTATATGTATGTATATGTATGTATATGTATGTATATGTATGTACATGTATGTATAGGTATGTATATGTATGTATATATATGTATATGTATGTACATGTATCTATGCATGTAGTCAGGTTGGTTAACGAAAAACTTGTTTCTATTTTTCGGAGCCATATCGCGACAGCCCAGGTGGAAATGTCGGTAGTGTGCTAGACTTCCCCATTGACACAGTACTGGACCAGCACTAACCAAGAGTGCAGACAGGCGGTAGTTTTTACAGTACTAGCTAACGGTTAGCTGCACGACCGGTGCAAAACTATCCAAAGAAATTACATTTGATGTTTTAGTAAAAAGTTACTAAAATAGTATATAATGTTGACAAAATGCAATTAGTGGATCAAATTTTTCTGGAAAATTTAAAAAAAATGTTAAGCTCTAGTTCTCTTCATGAAAAATGATTATTGATCTAAAAAAATTGCATTCAATCTTATTGTGCAAATAAACAATTAACCTTATAAAATAAACGAGCCAGAACAGTCACAATCAGCGCAAAGACTTGACAGCCTACAAACTCTGTTTCTTCTGACCGATAAAAAATGGCATCGTGTCCCTAAACGCAGAAAACCTCGGTGATGATTGTGATAAGCTTTTCAATTCAGCAAAAACAATTCAACTTTAAAAGAAAAAGTTTACGCTGACTTTATTATTCAGAGGAAATTCGCACTATCTACAGGTGATGTCTCATAAATTTCGTCTCCAGCTGATGAAGGAACACACAGTGACTCAGGCACAATTGAAGAAAAAACACAGAAAACGAAACGCGAGTCCTAAAACTACTTCGGACGGCTATTTTAATCATATATATATATA
>JAAAKG020082630.1:0-16726 GCA_010014905.2 Druon quercuslanigerum | reverse complement strand
GATCAATCTCTCTAGCAATCACCCCAAGTGAAGATCCTCACAAAGCCGTTATGTGAGGTTCCCCACTCGGGTCCATTGAAGATTTTGGATTAAGAAGTTTGCTTTTATTCTTCAAAATAATTAAATTTTTCAGTTCTTCTTTGGAATAACAGAGTTTTCAATTTTGACAACTAAATATTAAAAATGTGTCAAATTTTATTCATTGCAATTAAGGATTAGATAATTTTGATATTTTGCTTTTGAAAAGTTGTGCAAGTTCTAAGATTTACAATTAAAAAATTCTCTTAATCCTCTTTACTCCGGGTTTTTGGGGACGTTAATTATGAATTTGAAATTAAATTTTCGGACTTAAAAATGGCGTATCTAATATGGCGGACATTCTTTACTCAATATAACCGCGAGACAACGACGTGGACGTAGTAAAATTTTGTCTGCTCCACAAAGAAATTTTCAGTAGCTATTGGTAAGAGCTACAGGAGAAAAGATCAGGTGAAACCGAAAATACAGAATATCATATTGAACTCTACTTGAAATCTGTGGAATTCGAAAAACCGAATTTGAAATTCATAATCAGCGATCCCGAAAACCCACAAGTACAGAGTTGTGCGAAAATAGTAGAGTTTCCGAAATTTCATGTCCGTCATATTGGATCCGCCATTTTGCGAAGGGTGTGGATATTTGAAATCGGTAAAACTAGTTTTTCCTTGCAGTTAAACTATTCCGATCATAATTAATCATAGTTAGAATAGAGTCCCAATAATCTTTTGGCTCGAGACAAAAATCATGAAAAAAAAATTCCCGATTTTTGGGTACTTGTCTACAAATTTGGTACCATATTGGTTTTTTTACTTGACCAAACTTAATTCTGGCGACGGATTCTGAAAATGCATACCCAAAATTGTGAGGCAAGATATTTATGATTTGGAAATTTTTCTTTCATTCATGAGAATGAGGCTTAAATAAAAGTTAAAAAAAATTGTAGCTATTGGTCGTTAATGGGTTAAAAAGGTAACTTTGAATTTCTAAACTTCTGAAACTTTAGGAATTATTTTGAGCGCCTTAGAATTTAAACAGAACCTTTGAAAATATTTTTAACTGTTTTAAAACATTTCCAAAATTTAATCACAACAATTTTTTTTAATTTCAATTTACGAAATAATTCCACTCAGTCTCTTTGGTTCTACGCAATTTATCTTTTCTGTCTCAAAACTAATCTTCTTTGTAGAAAATGCATTCTTTTTTTAAATTTAACCTATAATTATAAATATGATATTATATTATCTCATATTTACCAATAGAATTCAGAAAAACGGCAAAAGTGAGGAGTAGAGTACCGACGGCGATACGCATTTTTTTGAATAATCGAATGGCAGTATATGACCGTAAATGACAGGAAAGGGTACTCATTAAAGGAGAAATGAAATTTTCTAGACAATTTTTTAATGCGTATACTAGTGGGCTCTCGATATGCCACGTAGGGAATTTTGATTTGCTGATTCTCCCGTTTTATTTCCTTTCATACAAAAAAATTGTACACGTGCTGTATGCATGACACTTAGTTATTATCTCTATTAAACATATCGCGTAATTTAAAAATGATATGAACATACGCTCCTATTTTAAGAAAAGTATCCAAGGTTTCAATTGTGCTACATATTTGTCTGAAGAACTAACATGATAACGCTTGTTGATTTTAGTAATAAATAGTAATAATAATTCACGAAATTTGTACGTATTTATGTGACATTTTGTTTTTTATTTTATTGCAAAATATTCTTTTAATAATTAAGAGAGAGAGAAAGGAGTTATCTCCCAAAATAGTTTAGTTTTAAATTCAAAATAAGAAATAATTTACAGAAGAGTTGGACACATCAAATATCACAAATTGCGTCACGTCAAAGATTATATCAGCATATTACTTTATGTCGCTCAAGGTTTGAATTATTTCACATATTAGTACAATGGATTCATATAACGAAGAATTTTTAGATTTTCTAAAATCTGATAATTATTATTAATTAAAGGAATGTGATTTATTTTTGGTCATTTCGTCGCGAACATACAGAAAAGAAGAGGGAAGACTAGAAGAGTAGCCTTTAGGCAGAAAATTCAACAACTTGATAGAAAACATTTTTAATGACTTTTTTACTGAACATTGCGTTCATTACCATCAAAGCAAGAACTTATAAAAGTTTTCACGCTAAACATTTATTTGAAAGGCTTTTATCACCTTTTGCCGCGCAAATGAGGAATAGTACAATAAAAAATATATACTAGATACAAAAAAGGGCCTTATGGGGTTAAGAATGCGAAAGTTGCCCCCGTACGTATCAAGTTTATATTACCACTATAGATGGGCATTCATGTGAAATAAAATTCCTCTAATGGATAACTTAAAAATTTGATTTTTACGGTAGTTATGGACAAGGAAATTAAAATAAAAGAAGTCATTTTTCTCGAAAACTACTTAACCGATTTTGATAATCAAAATATATGTTATAGTCACCCGTAACACTAATTAGAAGCAAATTATTACATTTTTAAAACAAAATAAAGGGGCAAAAAATGTTTTAAAAATGTGTAACATTTTTCTTGATGTTATGTTTTAGAGATACACCTCTGGTTTTTTTTAAAGAATGCACTTATTGTCTACTTCAACATATATTTCACCAAAATTGTTCATCGGGGTCCTTAATGGCTTAAAAAATCAAAATCTCGTGCAGGGCGAGGTGCGTGTGTGTTGCGCAGCCTGCGATTCCAACTTGGTTTGTGTGATACTATTATTCTGATTCCGTTATTCACTTATTTCGGACAGATCGTCAAATCTTCTTATGGCATCTTGTTGTCTGCCACGATACTAACTTTCTGGATTCATTATTTATTTTCTTCGAACAAAACTTGATTATTATGTCAGCAGTAATAATTGTACTACATACTTGTGCTTTAAAATACCATGTTCTTTAATTAAAAAATGTTTCAACAAAAAATAAAGCTCAAATGTGCTGGCTGCGACGCTTTCTTGATTAAAAAGAAAGGCAATAAAAAATAATAAAAAATGCAACTGAAGCAAATGATTTTTCTCTTTCATTAAACCGCATAATAGTTGTTAATGACATTTTATGCCACAATTATCGACCCGAAGATACCTTGTGGTACAGAGATTCTTGGTTCTAGCTCGTTCAATGGGTTTCTTCTCCGCAAAATGTGGTGCTGAAATTAATCCATGTGATTCTTTCATAATGTCCGTCTTTTTTCTGAAGTGAGCTCTGTACGTGGCGTGCAGCAGGTATAAACTGGCTGGTCTTCATTCTTTTGCTCTTAACAAAAAGAAATAAGGCCTCGCGATTTATTTTATATTATAATTCTAGGCATTTAACCTCGTTAAATTGTGGTTGTTTTTATTGTGATGTATCCTAGGTTCTTTTACTTTCTTTGGGTATAGTGCGCCAGAGATTTCCTGTGGCGATATGTTTAACATTTTCTCTGCTAGATATTCTGTTTTTAATGTATTTTTTGTATTCTCTTAACAAATTTGTTCTCCCATCCAATAATCGTTCCTCATACGTTTTATCCTGCGCATCAAATTCCGGTGGCGTATTTTGTAGAGGCTAGCCTTTACTGAAAATTTTTGATATATATCAATAAGGGTAACCGTTTTGAGATAGTACTGCTCCTAATCCATGATTAGATGCATCGGTTGTTAATTTGAGTTTCTCCTTTCAGTTGGGAAATCTCAAAACCTGTGCTGAAAATAATAATCCTTTTATTTCATCGAAAGATTCTTGGCAACTATTGTCCAGTCAAAAGATTGTGCTCGTGAAGACATCGAACAGCAACACTCTTTAAAAAAATAAAAAAGGACTACAAGATGAAAGATATAAGTTAGGGCATGTAGGATGTGATGAGTAAGTGAAAGTTTAGTTAATATGCTTCAATAGTCAAACGCTCATTCAGGTTTTCCTCAACAGCTAAGAATTTCGGATTATCAAAATCAAAATCGTGTCCAGTTTTAATTATGTGTCTTTCAAGCGCAGTAACATTATCGGCGAGTATGTTCCTTAACTCTATAATGTAAATAAATGCTGGTGTGTCCAACATAACAACAGTTACAATTTAAACAATTTAATTTGTAAACTACATTTCTTTTTGAAAATGTCAAATTTGTCTTTAGCAGGCAGAAAAAGATTTGAGTTGGATTTTATTGGTCTGAAAATTACTTTTATATTATTATAACGTAAGATATGTGCAAGTTTGTCAGTTATTCCCGAGATGTATGGAACTACAGTTATTAAGATTAATGGAGGTAACCATTTTAAATTAAAGTTTTATGTATTAGTTTAATATTCTATGGTCTAAAATTAATGGAAAATAATTTAATAGCTCTATGTATGAGGCCGAAAATCATTCATTTCTTTTGTGAACAATGATGTTGTGATAGGAAATGTAGGTACCTAATGATTAAGACTGACTTATATAGTTACCAAAGGTCGAATCTGAAGAGAGATCCACTTTTTTCTTAATCTTTCAAGTAACTTTATTAAATTTTCATTATGTTTTTTCAAGGCTGGTCTAAATACGACAATGTCATTGAAATAAGCAAAAGATTGTTTTCCTACTAATACTCTCAAGGCGTTGACCATTATCCTTTGAAACGTCTTCCTTTCTTTGGGACCACCCAAAGCGGCGAATTAAAGGGTGAATTTGAATTATGTATGAAGCCTTTTTCTTTCAAGTTATGCATTTGTGTTTTTAGTTCTTCTTTGTTACATTGGGAAGGACAATAAGATTCAACATTTACTATTTTGCCAGATTTCTAAGGTATTTCTGGTTGTACTAAATCGGTACATGGAAAAGGGTCTCCTTGAAGGTTAAAAATGTTATTCTATTCTGCTATCATTTTCTATAAATAAGGACTTTTTTTCTTCTATGTGGTCTAGTCCAGTTATGTTTAATAGATCTTATATCCGCTTTGTCTGATTTCCTTCTGAACTAGTGCCAGTGACTCCACTGATTTCTTTAATTTGATCTATTTTATCATACTCTAAACCCCTTTGTATTTTTAAGGGATTTCTTCCATAATTATACAAGGAAAAAATTGATTATTGGTTCTTTATTTTATAAACACTGTCGGGGAGTGAGTCGTGTTTTTCTATATAGACACCTAGATCCTTTTCTAAAACTTTGATCCAAGTTATCTGTTATCTGTCTATTTTAACTAATCTAAAAAAATTATAAATCAATTTTCGAGCTCTTAAAAATACATTAGAATCTCTTAAAATACCCTAAAATAATTAAAAGTCTTTGGAATTCTTAGCAATTATTGTAATAAATAAAAAAAAGTTGTAGAAACCATTTAAAATTTCCTAAAATATTTTCAATCCTATGATATCTTTAGAAATCCCTTGATACTTTTAAAGCTCTTACAAGTGCCTGCAAATTAAATATTCCAGATCCTTTGAAATCCCATCAAATTATTTTAACACATTAAGAGTTAATTCCTATTCCTTCAAAATAACATAAACTCTGTCATACCCTTTGAAATATTTTGAAATTTTATAAAAGTTTTAAAAATGCGAAGGAATTTGTAAAAACACTTTCAAGTATTTCTAATACTGTCATCATTTTGTCAATACTAATCCGCCCAGAGTCATATAAATGATTACTTTTAAAAATTCAAAAAAAAGTCATTGAATTATGTAGAAGTGAGTGAATTTTGAATAATTTAAGTTTGAATGAATTTACAGATTTGTATAACTTTCGTTAGTGAAATAAATTGAAAAATTAAAACATTAATGATAAAGATTGTACTTCTTAATTCTAACCTTAGGATTCTTAAACATACATTTTAAATAAGTTAATTATTTATTTCCTAGGTGACAGATCTTTTCTATGGAATTTGTTATGAGGTATTAAAATAAAGATCTTTATCAAGTTTTAGAATAATACAGCTATTAGTCGAAATTTTCAACATTTTAAAATAAATTACATATTTTTGGAAACTTGGAAAGGCGTCAATTTCAAATATCTCAATGATTATAAAAATGCGGAATATAACATTTTTGAAACGTAGCGCTTGGTATTTTATAAATATAATATTCGCAATCTGCGAATTCTAGCTATTCATAGGTTAAGTTATTTGGCATAAAATATTGAAAAATAATTAATAAATGTCCAAGCTGATGTGAAATTTCATGTAAATTTTTAAAATGTAATTGAATGTAATTTTTCAGTTTATTTTACTCAAATCAACTGCAGTAGCTTTAATATATTGGTGCAATGTTTCACGTTACTTGGGAAATTCCGAAAGCTAATATTTCACAAGAGTAAAAAAATTATTAACTAACATAACAAATTTGGTTTGTTCATCCACAATCGCATTTCTCAAAATTATCTTTACATAATTTGTCAGTCTCCGTCCAAAAGCAAGAATGGTTTCAGACATCATAATGTTTTTATTGCTTGACTTTATTTTCTTAGGAAAGTTAATTAAATATACTATTTTAACACATAAAAAGCAGAATATATAGGATCTTCATTGAGGCAAACTTAAAAAAGTCAATTTTTAAATATAACTGTAAAAATTTTAAACAAGAACCATAACAGCAATCAGCAATAGACAGAACCATAATCGGCAAATATTGAAAATAATTATTTTTCCTTTTAAAAATAATGTTAATTATTACTGGATCGAGAATTTTTACTACTGGCACTTCTTTTTACTTTAAAGAACTCAAGCGTCAACCAAAAATGGCTATTGTTTAAACAAAAAAAAAGGAAATTTCAAAAAACGAGTTAAATTTTTTTAACAAGCAACGCTTTTCAGTCAATAAAGAAAAATTACTGAAAACATTTATAAATGTTTTCAATTGCATAATTTTAAGCAATCTCAAGCTATAAACTTTTAATTATATATTTAAATTTGCTCTGAAATCTATTCAAATATTGACTTAAAAATTAGTCTAAAAAAACCTTTTAAAATTTTTCTAAGAATTTGGTGCAAATTTTCTAATCCTCTTGATATGTTCTTCTTATCTTGGAACTCAAAAAAAATGTCCTTTTTAGTTTTTCTATGAATTTTAATACAAATTTCTCATTTATTTAAAACATTTTAAAGTGCTAATGAAAATTTTAAATGTTGTCTTTAAAATCTTCAAAAATATTTTGAAATATTTTTAAGTTTTAAATTATTTTTGAATCTTTTTAAAACTTCTAAGTATATCTTGAGCGCAAGTAAATTTCTTTCCGATTTAATAATTGATTAAACTTTCTTACAATTTTGTAATGAAAATTACGTTTTTTATTTGGTTTAAAATTAATTTTTAATCGAAAATTTAAGTATTTTTCTGTGTTTAAGACTCTTTATTCTAGTAAGAAGATAATTTTCTTCGGTCGGAAACTTTACTCTTCGGTTGAAAAATCGTTTCTTTTAAGATAAAATTAAACTTGTGAACTAGAAATGAACTATTTAATGTTTTCTTGACCATTTATCATTTTATAGTTGAACAATCAATAATTTTGGTCGAAAATTCATATTCTATTTTTAAAAATTAAATTTTTTATTACTGAAATTTTTTTAGTTTAGACTGAAAATCACGTTATTTATTTTGTCTGAAATTAGGTTCTTCTACAAAAAATTTAACTATTCTATGTTTGGTTAGAGATTTAATAATTTTCAATGCATTTGTAAAAATTCATGTATTATGTCAAAAAATAATCTTTTTAAGTATAAAATTAATCCTTTTATTTGAAAAGACAACTGTTTAGTTAAAATTTTAATTTTCCGTGGTTGAAGACTTACCATTGTAGTAAAAAAATCATTTTTTGTTAAAAATTGCACTATTCTGTTGAAAAGTCGTTTTCATTGAGATAAAATAAAGTTATTAAATTTTAAATGTAATTATATAATTTTTTTCTTGATAATTTATCATTTTATAATGAAAAATTCAATTATTTTGGTCGAAAATTCATATTCTTATCTTGAAAATTAAATTCTTTAATTGAAAATTCACCATTTTGGCGAAGTTTTTTTTTCAAAAACATCTTCTTTCGTAAAACATTCAACACTTTTTTCGAAAATTCATTTTTGGTTCGAAAATTACTCTGTTTTGATTGACCCTTGAGCCAATAAAAGGAAAACAGAAGTTGAAGCGAAAGATTATCAGTTTCCGGAATTTCCCAAGCTACGTCAAATATTTCGCCATTACATACAAAATCAATGTTTTACTTTTTAAGTCAAATAAGATATAGTTGGAATCTTTATAATTTTCAGATACCGAATTTTATATTTATAAATTACCAAATGCTCAATTTAAGAAAGGTTATGTTCTGTATTTTATTCCTAATTAGGTACAAAGGACTCTCGTTGATCAGGTTCAACAGCAGCAGTTCGGCTTAGTGAGGGGAAGTCGTGAAGTGGGGGAGGGGTACCATTTGCTGGTACTTGGGGCGGAATTCTCATCTGCTCGTTTTGTTTAAGGACGCCTTTCTCTATGTCCCTTTAAATTGTATTCTCCATGATGATATGCATGAAGCGTAAATATACGATCATATGTTTGGTTGTATTCTTCCTTAATGTTTCTTGCAGATTGTTCAACGGTTGTGCGTCCCTTGTACAAAAGATCTACTTGTTCTTTTTCTACAGCGTCTAGTTGATCTTTTGCCTCTTTGCATGCTTTGCTGTGTGCTTTTTTATATACTGGATTGTTCGTTGTTAATACGTTTGTAGCAACAACTTCTTCACGCGCGAAAAGAAATTCAATATAACGGCCTACACCCAATGTTTGACATAAAGTACGAGGCAGAATAATCCACTTGTCCTTCTTCGTGTCAAATGCAATGTGTACAAATTCTGAATAAGGAAATAAAAGGGACGGACTTTGAACAATATCACCCCATTTATATCCAAATATGATATTACCCCTTTTTGCGAAAGTTGCCGAATTGCGGATCATCCGTTTACCATTAAATGTTTCGAAATTGTGGGAGTGATGTTCACACAACGATAGTTCGAGCGGGGGCATGTCACCGTTGTATTCAGGAAATAAATCATCCAAAGTCATCAGAACTGAACTTATTAATTCTGTGAGAAGAAACAGAAATATGTCAATGTTTATATAATAGATTTAATATTTATTTCTAGGATCGAGTAGGGAAAGGAAAGTACAAAACATTGAATAACACAATCAAAAAAAAGTCGCTTATGAAAATGAAAAACATGTTGTTAATCCTCATTTCAATACGAATGAGTACAGTATCATTTGTCCGCGATATGTCCATAACTTTTGATGGGTCGTATCTTCTGTAAAAAATCTATGTTAATCTACACTTTTTTTAAAAAAAAAACCAGGGAATAATAGCTACTAAGATTGACAGCCATTTCGAAAAAATAAATTAACGTTTCGTTTATATTGTTTACAATTAAAAAGTTTGGAGTATCAAACTATAAAATGTCATTCATTTTATTTTTAGGTTCAAAAAAAAATACATTTCACAAATAAATCTCGAAAAAAGGTCCAAAATGACACAAATTTACATCAAAAAATTTATAACAAATCATTAAAATAAAAAGGTTCGATGATTTACATTCGAAATTGATTCAGTTTGGAAGATTTTGGATTAAGAAGTTTGCTCTCAATCTTCAACATAATCAAATTTTTCAGCTCTTCTTTGGAATTACAGTGTTTTTAATTTTGACAATTTAAAGTTCAAAATGTGTCAAGTTTTATTTATTGCAATTAAGGATTGGATAATTTTGATATTTTGCTTTTGAAAAATAATGCAACTTCTCCACATAAAAATTTGCAGTAGTAGAGTTTCCGAAATTTCATGTCCGTCATATTGGATCCGCTATTTTGTGAAGGGTGTGGGTA
The DNA here is from genome assembly GCA_010014905.2 of Druon quercuslanigerum. Classification (NCBI taxonomy): domain Eukaryota; kingdom Metazoa; phylum Arthropoda; class Insecta; order Hymenoptera; family Cynipidae; genus Druon; species Druon quercuslanigerum. The sequence continues at coordinate 6,857 of JAAAKG020082630.1, read as the reverse complement.
TTTGAAATCGGTCAAACTAGTTTTTTCTTGCAGTTTAACTTTACTGATCACCATTAATCATAGTAAGGATCGATTCCCAATAATCTTTTGGCTCGAAACAAAAATCATGAGAAAAATCCGTGAATTTTGCTAATTGTCTGCAAAGTTGGTACCATATTGGTTTTTTTACTAGACCAAACTCAATTCTGGCAACGAATTTTGAAATTTATATACAAAACTTGAGGAAACATATTAATGATTTCGAAATTTTTCTTCCATTCACGAGAATAAGGCTTGAAAATAAGTTTAAAAATTGAAGCTCTTGGTCGTTAATGGGTTAAGAAGTTAACTTTTAATTTTCAAACTCATCAAACTTTAAGAATTATTTTGTGCGCCTTTAAAATTGAAGAGTTTTCAATTTCAAAGATTAAAAACCCAGAAATTTAAATTGTAAAGCTTTTAAATTAGGAAGTGCTCACTTGGATTTATAGTTTATACTTTAAAATCATTTTAACGGAACATTCCAAAATATTTTTAACTGTTTCAAAAGATTTCCAAAATTTAATAACAACCAATTTTTTAAATTTCAATTCACGGAATAATTCTATTCAGTCTTCTTCGTAGAAAATTCATCCTTTTTTAAGTTTAACCTATAATTACAAATATGATATTATATTATCTCATATTTACCAATAGAATTGAGGAAAACGGCAAAAGTGAGGAATAGAGTACCGACGGCGATACGCATTTTTTTGAATAATCAAATAGCAGTATGTGACCGTAAATGACAGGAAAGGGTACTCATTAAAGGAGAAATGGAATTTTATAGAAAGTTTTTTCATGCGTATACTAATAGGCTCTCGATATTCCACGTAGCGAATTTTGATTTGCTGATTCCCTCCGTTTTATCTCCTTCCATACAGAAAAGTTGTACACGTGTTGCATGCATGGCACTTTGTTATTATCTCTATCAAACACCTAGCATCATTTAAAAATTATATAAACATACGCTCATAATTTAGGAAAGGTGTCCGAGATTTCAATTGTGCTACATATTTGTCTGAAGAATACACATGATAACGCTTGTTGATTTTAGTAATAATCAGTAATAATAATTAAAGAGATATGTATGTGTTTTTTGTGACATTTTTTCTTTTGTTTTGTTGAAAAATATTTTTTCAATAATAAAGAAAGAGAGTGGAGTTATCTTCCAAAATAGTTTAGTTTTAAATCTAAAATAAGGAATAATGTACAGAAGAGTTGGACACATCAAATTTTACAAATTGCGTCATATCAAAGATTATATCAGCATATTACTTTATCTCGCCCAAGGTTTTAATTATTCATATGATAAAGAATATTCAGATTTTTTTTAATTTAATAATTATTAATAAATAAAGGAGTATGATTTATTTTCGGTCACTTCATCACGACGATACAGTAAAGTAGAGGGAAGACTAGAGTCTAGCAAGCAACTTATAAATGTTTTCACGCTAAACATTTATTTAAAATGCTTGTATCACCTTTTGCCACGCACCTATATCGTCACTTAGTGCAGTATTCAGACAATATAAAAAAATAACTCAACAAAGTTTAAAAAAAATTTAATTACATAATTTTAAGCTATTTCAAGCTGCAAACCTTAATTTTTACATCAAAAATTATTTTGAAATCTTTTTAAATATTCTCTTCAAAATTTGTTTGAAAAAATTATTAAAAAATTTTCTAGGAATTTAATGCAAATTTTGTCGTTATCTCGGAACTCGAATTTTTCCTACAATTTTTTGAAAAGCCTGCAAAATCAGAAAAAAAAGCCTTAAAATCTTCCAGATTCTATTTTTTAAATTTAAACAATTTTTAAAACTATTTTTAAAAATTTGTTTAGAAAAAAAGTCATTTTCAGCTTTACTAAGATTTTTGATATCTCATTTTCTTGAAACATTTCAATATGCTGAGAAAGCATCTAAATTTTTTATTTAAAATCTTTAAAAATGTATGTTTTGTCTTAAATGTTTTGGAATCTTCTTGAATTTTAAATAATTTTAGAATCTTTTTAGAACTTCTGAATATATGTTAAGCTTAATCAATTTTTTCCGAATTAATAATTGACTCGAAATTCTTTCAGTTTAAACTGATAATCACGTTATTTATTTGGTCTTAAATTAAGTCCTGCTACAAAAAATTGAACTACTTTATGTTTGGTTGAAAAATTCTTAAATTTCAATGCATTTGTGAAAATTTATGTATTATGTCCGAAAATAATCTTTTTGGGTAGAAAATTAAACCTTTTGCTTGAAAAGACAACTATTTAATTAAAAATTTAACTTTTTGTGGTTGTAGACTTACCATTCTAGTAAGAAAATTTATATTCTTTTGTTGAAAATTAAATTTTTTAATGAAAAATTTATATCTTTGTACTGATTCGTCTTTTAGATTGAAAATTCAACACTTTGGTTGAGTTTTTTTTGACTAAAACATCTTGCTTGTTGAAAAATTCAACTCTTTTTTCGAAAATTCTTTTTTTTTTGTTCGAAAATTAGTCTGTTACGGTTGACGCTTGAATCAATAAAAGGAAAATAGAAGTCTCCTTAGCAAAACGACTAAAGCCAGTAATATGACCAATTATTTTTAAACAAAAAATAATCATTATAAAATTGTGCTGCATTCATTTTTTAAATCTATTTCGACACTTAAGTTCATGTGATTTTTTGTTTTAGTCCCTGTTCAAAATTTCTAAAGTTAGATTTTAAAACCGACTCTTTTGAGTGTGTTTTTTTGAAAATCTTTTATATTTTTATTTTTATGTGTTGAAATAGTGTTATAAATTAACATTAATAAGCAAATTAGTTTCGCCATAAAAAGACTATGCTGTTGGTCAATGAGTTTCCAAATTCAGCTAGAAATGAAACCATGCATGCTTTTGGACTGGAAGGGGCAAATTATTTAAGGACAATTTTGAGTAATGCGATTGTGGATAAACAAACCAAATTTGTTATCTAAGTTAATAATTTTTTAAATCTGGCAAAATATTAGTTTCCGGAATTTCCCAAGCTGCATAAAATATTTCACCAATACATATCCAATCAATTTTCTACTTCTAAAGTCAAAGAAGATACCTTTGGAGCATTTATAATTTGCTGATACCAAATATCATATTCAGAAGCTACCAAAAGCGAAATTGAAAAAATGTTACATTCTCTGTTTAAGTCTTCATGAGGTACAAAGAACTATCGCTGAACAGGTTCAACTGCAGCAGTTCGGCTTAGTAAGGGGAAGACGTGTAGTGGGGGAGGGGGAACCATTTGCAGGTAGCTAAGGCGGAATTGTCATCTGTTTGTTTTGTTTAAGGACGCCTTTCTCTATGCCCCTTTATTTTGTATTCTCCATGATGATATGCATGAAGCGTAAATATACGATCATATGTTTGATTGTATGCTTCCTTAATTTTCATTACGGATTGTTGAACGGTTGTTTGCACCTCTTCCAGAAGTTTTACTTGCTCTTTTTCTGCAACGTCTAGTCGATTTTTTGCCTCTTTGCATGCTTTGATGTGCGCTTTTTTATATACAGGATTGTCCGATGTGAACAGGTGTGTTGCAACAACTTCCTCGCGCGCCAAAAGAATGTCAATAATACGGCCTACACCCAATTTTTGACATAAAGTACGTGGCAGAATAATCCACTTGTCCTTCTTCGTGTCAAATGCGATATATACAAATTCCGAATTAGAAAATAAATGGGATGGACTTTTAATAACATCACCCCATTTAAATCCAAATATGATATGACCCCTTTTGGCGAAAGTTGCCGAAGTGGAGCGCATCCGTTTACCATTAAATGTTTCGAAATTGCGGTACTGATGTTTACACAACGATAGTTCGAGCGGAGGCATGTCACCGTTGTATTCAGGAAATAAATCCTCCAAAGTCATCAGAACTGAACTTATTAATTCTGTGAGAAGAAACATCAATATGTAAATGTTTATGTGTAAGATTTAATATTTCTTCCAAGGATCGAGCAGGGAAGGGAAAATGAAAAAAAAATTAAAAAAGGAAAAGAAAGAAACTATCCTTACTATGCGTTTCACAAACCCTGGCCGCTCTACGAAACATTGAATAACTATTGAAGCTGGAGGGCTCTCCTAAGGTTTACATTTTTTTTTTAATTACCCAATTCAATGGCGGGTTTTTCAAAACAGTCAATCAAATGAATAAGTTGCTGTCGCAAATTATTTTCTTCGGTTTTATTTTCGACTCTAGGCACAGCCTATGTCAATAATGGATGACACCTCCTCCAGGTATCGATTATACTTAAGGTCGAATGCTGCTGGAAAATTAATGTGCGATAGCGAGTTATTCATTTAATTGACTATTTTGAAAAACCCACCATTGATTTTGTTGATTTTTTTAAAAATTGTAAGCCTTAGTAGAGCCCTCCAGCTTCAATAGAAGTTGAGTTAGCATCCTTCGCGGTCGAAAGTTGACCCAGTGGTAAAAGGTGCTTTTAACCCCGATTTTTTACTTTCTTTGCAATTTTGCATCCAAAATTATGGACATATCGCTGTCAAATGATACTGTACTTTTCCGTAATGAACTGAGGATTACAAACATGGTTTTCATTTTTATAAGCGATTCTTTTTTATTGAGTTATTTAATGATTTGTAGAGGGGCCAGGATTTTTGAAACAGATAATACTCTCATTAAATTTTTGAATTAAAATATGAAATAATCTTAAAGTTCCTTTATTTTCTTTGCCTTCATTGAAGCTTCTATGCTGCCGCTCACTCTTTTCGCGAAAACAAAATGGACAAAGAGAGAGAAAAAAAGAAAGATATTTCCTTTGATTTTCTTATGTCTCTTGATTTGACAGTCTATTGCAACACTTCAGTAATATTTACAGTCACTAATTCACATATTTTTTACTTCTTGTTAATTATTTATTTAATTTTAATATTTGAAATCGGTGAGACTAGTTTTTTGTTGCAGTTTAACTATTCCGATCACCATTAATCATAGTGAGGATCGAGTCCCTATAATCTTTTGGCTCAAAACAAAAATCATGGAAAAAATAAATTCTCGGTTTTTTGGCTCTTATCTCCAAATTTGGTACCGTATTGGTTTCTTTACTGGGCCAAACTCAACTCTGGCAACGGATTTTTGAAATGCATACACAAAACTGTAAGGAAACATATTTATGATGTGGAAATTTTTCTTTTATTCATGAAAATAAGTTTAAAAAATGTAGCTCTTGGTCGTCAATGTATTAAGAAGTTAACTTTTAATTTCCAAACTCATCAAAATTTAAGCATTATTTAGTGCGCCTCTGAAATTGAAGAGCTTTTAGTTTTAAAGCTTTAAAAAACCAGAAATTTAAATTGTAAAGCTTTTAAATTAGGAAGTGTTATTTGGATTTATAGTTTATACTTTAAATTCATTGGAACAGAACATTCAAAAATATTTTAAACTGTTTCAAACGATTTTCCAAACGTTTTTTTTTACTAATCTTCTTCTTTAAAAAATGCATCTCTTTCATGAAAAATGTAATTTAAAATTACAAATATAATATGATATTATCGTATATTTACCAATAGAGTTCAGGAAAACGGCAAAAGTGAGGAACAGAGTACCGACGGCGATACGCATTTTTTCGAACAATCGAATGGCAGTATATGACCGTAAATGACAGGAAATGGTACTCAATAGGGGAGAAAAGGAATTTTCTAGAAGCTTTTTTCATATGTATACTAGTGGGCTCTCCATATTCCACGTAGTTACTTTTGATTTGCTGATTCCCCCCTTTTATCTCCTTTCCTACAGAAAATTTGTACACGTGTTGTATGCATGGCACTTGGTTATTACATATCTCTATGAAATAAATTGCGTCATTTAAAAATCATATAAACATACGCTCATAGTTTAGGAAAGGTATCAAGTGAAACAGATTTTTATTTACCCAAATTTATCTCTTCAAAGACTTCAATTATGCTACATGTTTGTATGGAGAATCCACATGATCACGTTTGTTGATTTTAGTAATAATTAGTAATAATAATTAACGCAATATGTATGTGTTTTTGTGTGACCTTTTTGCTTTTTTTGTATTGCAAATATAAAGAGTGAAATTATCTCCCAAAATAGTTGAGTTTTAAATCTTAAATAAGAAATTATCTACAAATTTAAATAAAATGTAATCGAATCTTATGATTCTTTGATCATTGATTCGGTCATTAATCGTTGATTTGATTAAATCAATTAATTTGATATACAAAAGAACAATGAAATAATAAAACAAGTTTATTGATATTTATAAGTTTTTTTACGAGTTTTTTCTTTGTAAAAAAGTTGTGAAGTTACGTAAAATTCACTATTTTTTAAAGTGTATTGTCAATTCCCTATCATTTCGGCGAAATTCCCAACTGCCTGAGGAATATTCCGCTCTTTGACAAAATATTCCCAAAAATTTGGGAAAATTACTAAGCTTATTAGGGATAGCCACTTTCCCAACTGAATTTGAAAATTTTCTCTGAGATACATTTTAAATATAATAACAATATCGACAAACTAAAATTGTAACAAATTATTATAAATTTTATATCAATTTTTGAGCGTAAGAATTGGAATCTCTTAAATGATCCTAAAATAATTCAAAGTGTTTGAAGTTCCTATAAACTATTATAATAAATCGAAAAAATTCTAGAAATCTTTTATCTTATTATTATTTTATATTTATTATATAATCGAAAAATTGTCTAACTTCCCTGACGTGCGGACGTGCTGAGGAGTCGCTGAGCGTTTTCATTTCCTTTGCGAGTGTTTGTTTGAGTTTTTCAATTTTTAAAAGTGTTAATAGTGGAAAGTTGGTTACCCTAATCACCCCCT
>JAAAKG020082619.1:0-16726 GCA_010014905.2 Druon quercuslanigerum | reverse complement strand
AAAAATTGCAAGTTGAGGTTTTTGTGAAAATGTTTGTTAAATGTGTTTTTATTATTTAAAAATAAGTAAATCATTGCACTTTTGTAGATATTGACTAATTTTATGTAACAATCTGCCTGAAAATTTAAAATAAGAATAGCCCGATCAGAGTCCCACTAGAACCCGCCTAGGAATTTTCTCATAAAAATAGCCTACAGAGGACTGACATTTTTTTAAATAGCTCGACTAGTCCCCGACCAGCCTCCGACTAGAAATATTTACCAAAAACAACCCAACTAGCCACACACCAGCCCCCGACTAGGGACTTTGCCTACAAAGGTCTCCGACTAGCCACCGACTAGTGCTCGACTTTCAATGGGGCCAAGAGGGGCTATTTCTACAAGGGAATACGTAAAAAATCACTAATTCTTCCTCTATAAGAAAGCAAATATATTTGCTCACGGAAAGCAAAGTGTTCGTGGAATGAGCAGCATATAATTATAAATAAAAAGAAAGTGGAAACACTCAAGATCGAATTTACAGCTGGTTTTTTTCCTGCATCGTTTAGAGAGTGGCCAATTTGAAGCCTTCGCGACTTTCCTACTATTATTTTTTAAATGTATTTGGCTAATTAATAACTGAATGTATATTTATTTATAACTATCACAGAACTAATTGTTGTAAGCATTTCATTTTATGAAGTTCTGATGAGATTAGGACTTTTATCAACGACAGCGCGCTCTTACGAGGACCTGTACGCCCACATCAAACTTCCCGCATTCGCAACATAAGTTTCCTGAAGTAAGGTTCGGGAAATAAGTTTCGTGAAAGGAAATTCGGGAAATAAGGTTCGCGAGATAAAGTGAAAGAAAAAACAATGCCCGATGAACGGAAAACAGTGACACTTTGTGCATACAAGGGGTGCTCAAGTGTGAAAGGAGACGCAGAAATACTCTTTTGTTTTCACGACGAAAAGAATCCGCTACATAAGGATTGGTGCTCCAATGCAGATAAGATTTTCATTGGCCGAAAAGCCGACATTCGATCCGCATGAGCGAGATTTAGTCATTATCTAGCCAATGAAGGCAAGATATGAACAAAACTGAGTCAATATCCGACCAATAAAGGTAAGTTATGACCAGGATGTTGTCAAATACTAGCCAATGAAGGCAAGACATGAGCGAAATTTAGGCATTATCTAGCTAATGAAGACAAGAGATGACCAGGATGTCGTCGATTCTAGCCAATGAAGGCAGCTTCTGGTAGCTGCATATCTCTTGCTGGTAATCGATTTCCTGCGTCATTTATGGTCTGAATCAGTTTTTGTGACGGAAAGCGAATTCTTTCTTGATGCCGAGCATATCCCAAGAACTATAATACACTGCTTATATGTCCACAAGTTCTAAGCGTTCGAGCACCTGACTGGCGTGTACAATAATATCCCCCTATAGGAGTAAGTTCATCATCGTCAGCCATACCATCGTCCATGTCATCATCACCGTTTGGATTATAAACAATCCAGAGTTGATGCTTAGACGCGTTTGGAAATCAAGAAAAAACTCTGATTCTTATAAATCCTGGCTGTGGTACTCGATTATTCCCTTGTAGCATCTCAGTGTGGAATTCTTCGTCAGTGTCTCTTTGCAGTTTGTCTTGCACGTAAGAAGGTGCAAGAATAACTTGATAAACACCAACTGTGAGTTCTTTTATGAATTCAAGTGTCAGGACTGGGAAATCTAAAAATTGGCCCGCATCTAATTGAACCCATCGTTGGGCGTTCCTTGTCTTAAGGTTTTCTGCCTCAACCAGCGCTTGCACATTCGGTTTCTTAGATTTTTTGATTAATTCTTTGGCCATGTCGGCATCAGCTCCTTCCATGAAAATTAATTGGTGGTATCTATTAATTATAGCTCCAGCTATCCGAAAAAAATCCCCTAGGTTAGGAAGGTGTTGTACTACTTGTTGAAAGAATTTGAAAATTGATTTGATGTGTCCGTTCCTAGCTTCGACGATCCATCTAGACTTTGTCATTAGACGCTATTCGTTAGCATCTTCTGTTGTAAGTCGATGCTGATGTCGTAGAAGAAGAGCTGGCATTTTACAAATAATACCCAAACGCACCAAAAGATTAGTGGGATGTCGGTATTCCCTATCAACAATGACAATATCGTCTTCTTGGAACCACCTTCTCATTCTGTCAGCGTCTATTGCGAATTTATGTTGTAATATAGCAGCATCATTATTGCGGCTATCAGAAAAGTACGGTTCTTGAATGTCGAGAATGTAACCAACAGGTGCACAGGTTTGTCTAAGTACCGTACTTTGTGAACACAATATGATTGACGCAGAGCCCTGAAGTTGCTGCTCTTATGAGTGTAAAAGTATGAGCCATCAATACACGCAGTAACTCGAGGATTTTGTGGTTCCGGATTATATAATTGATTAGCGAAATCAGTAACAGGCCTCGCAATATAATCTTCTCTTACAATTGCGTCAAATCCGATGTTGTTAAGTACGAAACGTTACATTAAGGATTATCTGACCGTGATGATGGCTCCACTAACTGACTGTCTACTTGGATATTGGAACATGACCTTGAGAAAAGCATCCGATAGACCTCGACGCAGTTTACATAAAAACATCAGCAAATCTCTCTTTTCTGCATAATTGTAGCCACCTTCACGGGGCACTCTTATCACAAAAAGTAAACAATTCTCGAAACTGTTCTTTGGTTACAGGACAGACATTCAAATTCAGTGTCAGACATGCTATTTTCGTCAACAAGTCTAGTCTGACTTAAAGCTACGTTACGAAGTCCTTGTAAAAATGCTTGCAGCAGTGGGCCTCTAATTACGTACGGCCTGTTAATGAAACGTAAGCCCTGTAAAAGTGGCTGCAGAATTAAACCTTCATCATTTAAATGATGCGAACATGATCTTACGTTTTCCGGGATGTAAATATGGCATAAAATAAGAACATTTACTTTGCATTCGACTGATAATCTTTGTGTATTATCAGCGGAATTGCAGAGAAGGTAAGTGTTGCTTGTAGTTTGCGTTAAGACATTCGGTCTTAAACATGTGGGATCCTCCTCCATAGCAGCGATTTCATTATAAATCGGTCGATTGCAATTAGCGCATATCTTTGTCAAATGTGTAACTTCTAATGGCGGTCTTCGTAATCCATCTCGTCTGTGAATAGCGATTTCCCTTTTTCCAGCATTCCCATATACGTCGATTCGAGTCATGAGACGAGGAGCAAATCGTCCATCACAAATGTAACATCGTAAGAGATTTCTAAGTGCATTCATTTGCTAGATATTGATAACATCCTGGTCATATCTTGCCTTCATTGGCTGGATACTGAATAGTCTCGCGCATGTCTTGCCTTCATTGACTAGATAATTACTAAATCTCACTCTTTTCTTGCCTTAATTGGCTAGATATTGAAAACATCCTTCTCATGATTTTCCTTTATTGGCTGGCTATTGACTAAGTCATTCTCATATCTTCTCTTTATGGGCTGAATATTAGCAATAACTTTCTTTGCATTTCGCAGTTAGAGCCCAAGAACTTTCATAGGGAACATTTTTTTCGCAGAGCTGCAGTTATCAAGAGTCTATAACTCGAAAACTGTCCATTTTCGGACTTTGTGCCCCATAACACTTTTGATCGAGATATTGAGAACTACAATTTTACGAAGTTTAATCAAAATCGACCGAAAGCCATTTCATGTACATTTGCTGCGGGGTCCTTTGAAAAACCTTCAATTCTTCTTTTAATCTTACCTTACATATCTTTCGTCGTTTAACGAATTCGCTCTTTCTTTTAGAATACAAAAAAGTGTGCTAATGCTCGACGATTCGATCGGTTCATTTTTTAGAGTTATCATGTTCATAGACATACAGAGAAACGTCGTAACCAAAACTTGATTTTCGCTTTCATGGGGTATCAAACCTAGGGGATCGGTTCAATAACTATGGTATGAAGTTTTGGTCTATTAGAAGATTTTTTCAATCGTAAATGATAAGAATGTAAAATTGCTTACATATTTTAATGAATGAAGACTTATTTTACGCATTGGAATTAAAATATCAATTAAAAATTCTAATCAAAGTTTCTCATTTTTCAATATAAAAATTATTCCTGTTAGAGCGTTTTTTATTTAAAATTGTAACTCCTAATTTAAAATAAAATTTCTTAATTTTCAAGGTTTTCATTCAAAATTATTTGACATTAAAGGTTTTTAATTAAACATTATATTATCTTTTTCTGTTGAATTCGATTTATTTCAACTTCGCAAGCGTTCCTCAAGTAAAAGAACAATTTAATAAATTCTGAAATTATGTGATTTTTATTTCTGCGAAATAATCGAAATGCTTTAATTTTTAATCATGCAACTTTAAAAGTTATATATTTTCAAAGATAAAAAAAGTTTTGAATTGAAATAGAAATTTAGTACAAGTTTCTAGAGTTATTTTTTAGATGGAATCGATTGGAGCAGTATACTTTTAATCTAGGATCAATATTGAGTGATTCGTGACAATTTAATTAATAAAAAATTTCTGTTAGAAAATAAAATGTAATACATGTTTCTTTTTCCATTTTAAAGAAAAATTTATATTATTTTCACTTAATAACTCGGAATGTGAAATATCAATTCGAAACATAAATATTTACTTTATTACAAAATTAGCATTAAAAGTAATTTATGTGGCAAACCTTTAATATTGTCACTAATTTCACAAATAAAATAGGGGTTACAATTGCAAAAGTGTTATTATTTTATATCAATTTGTTATTTTGTAAATCGTGTCAGAATGCCTGCTTACACTGTACCGATGTTTTTAGGAAACCGTAAAACAGGGAGTTGCTGTGAGGCGAGAATCAACGGATCATAGATTCAAAATAGTCACCCTTAACGCCGCAGGGCAACGATTTTACCTATAGAGAAAGAGCGGAGCAAGCTAGTACCAAGAGGGCAGCAGCTTAGGACCCCACGAAATCAGTTGCTATCCACCACTCCACCACCACTTGCCGCATCTAGGTGTATAATATCTTTCCTCGCACGCTGGAAGAGCCCCCGTGACCCATCCGGTAAAAACTAGCCTAGTAAGAGAGTTGTTCATCTCCGGAGATTCGTTGGATCGGTACCTCTAGAGAAAAAGGTTCTCAAGTACTTAAGGCTGTTGCTCTTGGTAGATCAGAATCCACCTTAAACTGTAGGCTCCCCTCATTCCCCCAAGTAAATGTGTGGGAGGTGTACAAAGGATAGGGAAGAAGGTACAAGAAAACTGTAAACCCTTAGGGGACGCATTAGAAGCTTCCATCCATCATGACACCAAGACTTGCGGCAGCTCTGGATGCAGCAAAAGTTAGTGACAGTCGAGCAGTTCACATTATTATGGCAGTTCTTGATTCCTTATGTTTATCAACGAAAAACATTATTATAAGTGGATCTTCTGTTCTTCGATTTCGTGAAAAGTCGAGAGCTGCGCACGCAGCGAATATTCAAGAAAAAAGTAAAGTCTTTGATGGCAAAGTACCTGTCATTCATTGGGATGGTAAACTACTTCCAGCACTACTTGGGAACGATAAAGTAGACCGATTACCGGTAATCGTTACCGATGCAGTTTACGAATGTGTCGACGAATGGAATATTTTACAGACAGTACAAGCTATGACTTATTTACAATATCAAGATATTCCTTTTTCAGGATGTGTCTCCCTTATCTCCCGCTGATCTGACTGCATACTGCGACGTCTTTTTTTTTAGTGCAAATTTATATCAAATTGTTGTTTAATGTTCACATTGCTGCTAAAGCACCAAACCAAGTTTTGCAGTTATTGAAAGAACTGCATGCCATCAAAGATCAAGATGCGGCAATTTCAAACGCTGTTTTGAAGAATCTCAGTGGACCTCTTTGGTACCTCACACCAGAAACTGCAGTACTTGCTTTCTTTAATGAGGAACTCCTAGTAGAGAAGAGAAACCAGGGAACTTTTATCTAAAAATATTGAAGACTTCATCTGAGAACGGTCTAGGGAATTCTTCCGTTTCATAAAGCAACTTCATTTTTTAAACAAGATGCATCTCTGTGGAAAAAGAACCCTGACTATCAAAAAGGTTTGAAAAATGTAAAAAATCAAAAAGTTGTGAACGACGTAGCCGAGAGAGGAGTGAAGTTGATTTCAATTTTAATCATCTAATCACTAGGGACGAAGCACAAAAACAGTATTTGTTACATGTCGTACAACCCTACAGGAACAATATTCCAGAATGCAAAAAAAGTACATTGTTACGTGAAATGCCGTAACAGTGTAAAGATTTCTAAGTTCACAGCTCTATACTTAACATTTTAATCCTATACTTGAAAGAAATTTATAATGCAAAAAAATACTTCTCTATTCTGTTTCATTCGTATACTTTAGGAAATATCTAAGTGCAAATTATTTTCAGTTCACAGATTCCAAGTATCTCCGTGGGTGATTTTAAGAAAAAAACTATATATATTCTTTACGAAATATCTACACGCAAATTATTTCCACTTCACAGATCCTAATTATTTACGGGGTTACTTAAAGAAAAAAAAATATATATACTTCAGGAAATATCTAACTATAAATTATTTTCAGTTGAAAGATTCTAATTATCTATGGTGGTGATTTAAAAAAACACTATACCTTACTTAGAGCAGTTGATATTAATTTTTTAAACAAATTATTATGGTTCAAACAATATAGAGTATATGTCCTGAGATAAGGAAATACTGAATATTAAACGACATAGTGTGAGAGATTTGAAACATTTAGACGTTTCTCCAATTTCCTATGAACAAGCACATGTGAATGATTAATAGTTGTTTAAATAATTGCCAAATATCTTAAGAAAAAAGTATTAATTTTATAATTCGTTAATTGTATCATTAATTGCAGAAAATAATAACGTTTTACGATTTACAGAGAAAACATTGTTTAAACAAATAAAAATTGTTTTAAAAATTTCTGAATATCCTTTAGAAAAAATATTACTCATCATCTGCTAATTGTGTCATTAATTACAGAAAATAATCATTTTTCACACTATCCAAGGGGAAAAAATTGTTTAAACAAATCATAATTATATCATTATTTCCAGAAAATAATAACTTTTTACATTAATCAACTTTGTACGATTTATTCTGAAAGGTAACAATTTTTCAGGATTTACTGAGGGCAGAAATTGTTTAAACAAATAATAATTGTTTAAACAATTCAAAGTTATTAAAAATATACTTTAAAACTCGTCAATTATAGATTAAAAATAAATTACGTTGAAAAAAATGCCGTCTTTAGCATGAATTTGATAGAAAACTGCTATTTTACAGTTTTTGGGGCATTTTCCGGGCACAATTTAAGGGGTTTTGATGTGTCGAAATTAAAAGCTTTTTGGTGAAAGCTATACCTTAAATACTCCTTAAGAGGTTATAATAATTTAATTCACAAAAAATGTATAAGCAGTACATCTTTTTTCAATTTTTTTGAAAATCAAGCTTTTCCTATTTAAAATCTATGACAAAACCACCGGACGCACCCTCAGGTTGTGGATAGGGGGTCCCTGTACCAATGACTTTTGCTGAATATGGTTTAATAGTTGATGAACATATATAAATATATATTGTTTAAGATACGTTTTAAAGAGGCTGATTTATTTATTTACCATGGTGGACGAAACGGTGTAATAAAATTGGATTTTAAAATTGAAGGAGTTTTTTCATGTAGTTTGAACAAATAATTTGAGGGCTCAAAAAACTAAAACAAGCAGTCTGCTTCTAGGAATTTACGTTTTTATTATATCTGTATTGCTGCAGCTACGCAATATTGCAACCTACTGTCATGAGTCCTAAGCCTAAATATCTTATTACGAATAATTCACTGATAGAAGATATTTAAATCTGTCGAAAATTATAATTGAAAAATTTTGTCCCCTCAATATGGACGTAAACATGTTAACATTTACTATTTGATAACGCAATTTATTAGTATATATTTGATTAGTATACGGCAAAAATCCGGGTGAAGGGGGGCGTCGAACAGTACGAGTTCTTTCTGTTGGATTACTCTATTTCCGCATCCGCAGAAGCAATATTGTCTCGATACTGGTACGTCAGGCGTTCACTAGCCGAATCAAGCTAATCCCAACAAAATTGAACTACCGTAATTCCATTTTAGAACCGATAGAGGTCCAGCCAACGCGGACAACATTGGTTCCAAGGTATTTGGTAGCCCCCCTTCACCCGGATTTTTTTCCGTGTACAAATAAATTTTGATCTATCATCAGTCAATATTATTGTGCAAACATTAGTCGACCTTACATATATAAATATTTTCAAATCAAGTTGACACGTGGTATGCAATATTCGCTCAAGTGCCAAAATTGAAGAAAATAATTATACTGTATGAATTTTTCAATCGGGCATGTTTCCTAAAAACGGTATGACAGACAATTATATATTTTTTAATTTATGTTATATAAGCATTATTAAATTTTTAATAAATACAACATATCGAAAAAAAATAATATTTTTTTGTGCCACAAATGCATGAATATTGTGATATTACGTATATTCAAAGTGGGACAAATGCGATACTGGATACTTTCTCGTACGAATTTATATGATTGGCCACTCTGACTTTCGATGCTTTCTTCAATGGAAAGCAGAAAAATGGTAACTGAACCAGTTCCTTGATTCTTTTTAAACATTTTAATTATGAGAAGTTTCGGTATTATTGGGAAGTTGCTGGTAGGTACCAATTGTCAGTTTGCGTAATGATGCTGAAGGTTTTATTGTATTTTTATATTCTAAATACATTATATTATTAAAATTTGTGATATTTATCAAAATTAAAAAAGGATACTAAAAATGGCGCAAATGATCATTTTTCTCGTTTTTGTAGGTTTAACGTCAATGTGTGAACATAAGATATATTTTTTGTGGTATCTACACTGCGTATGGGATTCGGAAACACTTTCAGTGCGTTCAAACTGAACGAACATTCTGTCTGAAAGAAAATTAACGCGAAAATATAAGATAATTTATATCGATGCAGTTAATATTATGACCTTTAACGTCTTTGTGCAAACTATAGACGTTTTTTTGTTATTTCTTAAATGTGTAATTTTGTTACCTAACAGCAACATTCCATCTCTTTCAGAAAGGAAAAGAAAAATATTTCTGTATTTCGACACGTCCTAATGAATATCTTATAACATAAATCAAGAATCAAACTATATGCGCTACATTTAATGAATTAATTAGTTGAAGAAATAGCAAGATTCTTACACATATACAATTAGTCATTAAAATTGATTAAATTATGTCGATGACTTCTAGAAGTTTCATAACAGTCACTGATTAGTCGAAATAGCACGAATTAGGTTTCGCAGATCTGTGTTATTTACATATGTATAGAGTTTTTCGATAGCTAAATATGGTATCTTCATTTCTAACATCATTTCTAAAGAGATCGTACTCAATTGTTTAAGTTGGTTCTTTCTTTTCGCTCTATTGACACGAATCATTAACATATTAGCGTATATTGGAAACTTCTCGTAGCCAGCAAAATCGAAAAATTGGATTATACTATCATTTCTCATATACATTTCTACTACACAATTACCTCTTGTTAAAATGTCATATAATGAAACGTTAACTGCAATTTGATTAAGAATCATTCTTTCAAGCTCTTCCCTACAATTTTTGCGGAAATCATCATTTTGTTTTCCAAACTTTACTTCGCTGTTGCACATACTAATTTCCTGTAGTTTAATGGAATGCATCATCAATAATTCGGAAATATCTGTATTGTAGGAAGGAACAGAAGCGAGATTATACATTGCACCGTTTTCTAACAGGACATTTGCAACTTCTGTTTTTTGCCAATATACTACTAAATCTAATGGAGTTTCATTAATTCTATTTTTGACATTGATTTCCGCATCGTAATTCAAAAGTAATTCAACTACTTTTACATGTCCACGTTCTGCAGCAAAATGGAGTGGTCTTGATTCGTTCCTACTTGTAGCATTAATATTAGCCCCGGCATCCAAAAGCAATTTGACAATATGTTCTCTGCCATCAGCAGCAAGATGAAGTGCAGTTTTACCATCTTCATCACGAGCTTCAAGATCAACTTTATATTTGATTAAAAATGCAACGACCTCTGTAAAATTATTAAGAACACTTATGTGCAGTGGTGTTCTACCACGAATGTCTATACCATTAGGATTCGCACCACGTTTCAGAAGCTCTTCAGCAATCCAGATTTGTCCATTCTTAACCGCAACGTGCAGTAACGTACAACATTCTTCTAATGAAACGTTTATATTTACGTCATATCTTAACAAATCTTTAACGATTTTTAAAAACCCTTTTTCAATGGAATGGCGTAAAACTTGGTATTCAAAAAAACCATTGGTGGATGGTTCACGTTGTAAGAGATTTTTCAAAATTGTAACATATTCTTCTCTATAACAATCATTTATATATTTTGAATGTAAAGGCTCCGGTATTTGAAATTCGTTGAAATCTTGAGGGGTGATAGTGAAACCACGAAACAAGAACATCTCAACTATATTTCTATGTTTTACAAGATTTCCAAGTACTGCCACACAAATTGCCAATTTGTGACTTTTCTCATTGAAATCTATATTTTTGTTTAACAGAAGACGTGCCGCAAACGTATTTCCGATGTCAGCAGCATAGCAGAGAGCACTTTTGTTTTTATTGTCTTTTGCTCTGACGTTAGCGCCGTACTTCAGAAGAATTGGCAACACCGAATCTCGACTATACTGAACTGCGAAATGGAGCGAAGTGGACATACAATTTGTGATCGCATCTACGTCAGATCCCTTACGCAAAAGCAGTTTCACAATTCTTTTATTGCCTTGTTTTGAAGCTTCATGAAGGGAAGTAAAACCTTTGTCATCTTTGATATGAACATCAACATTGTGTTTCAGTAGCAATTTCACGATTCGCTCACATCCGTTTCTAGAAGCAATATGAAGGCATGTACTATTATCATTCATAGTCGCATTTACGTCAGCTCCTTGATTCAGTACAAATCTTACAAACTCTTCGTCCCTATTTTCAACAGCCATATGCAGAAGATTAAAGTCTTGGTTGATTTTGGAATCAATGAACACTCCGTGAGCCAGAAGGTGCTTACACGCGTCTATATCATTATACTTATATGCATAATATATTGGCTTACGTCTACACTCGTTGTCTGCATTTGCGTCAAAACCGTGATTTAAAAGCACCTGTACTATTTCTTTTTGCTTCATTATTAATGCGGTATGAAGCAAGTTGTTGATATCTTTTAAATTTTTCACGTGTATCATAATATCGTCTTCAACTTTTGTATGAACCTTTTTTAAACAAGAATGAGACGATTGTAAATTATCTGCATTTTCACAATTCACCAGCTTTCTTTCTTGTTTCATAATAGGAAATCCAAGTGTGAACTCGCTGTCGTAGTTTTCGTGATTAGGTGTACTGGTAAGAAGAGTTTGAAATGGTGAAGGCAAATTTCGACAGTTTCCATTTACATTCGATCCTTGATCAGAAAGCAGTTTAGAGGTTGTTTTCTCAGACTTTACAATAGCATCTATAGAACCTTTAGCCAATAAAATGTCAACAAACCCACTCTTTCCTGCCACCGTCTTTTGAAGATTGCTTAGATCTTGAACACAGTTTTTACCTGTATTATGGATATATTTCAAAAGAAGTTTTAATATTTCAACATTGTCCTGGCGGACTGCAAGTTGCAGTAGAGAGTATTTGATGGCATAATTTGAAATGACTAACACATTATTCGCTAAAAGCAGTTTCACAATATCTACACTGTTACATTCTATAGCAAAATATAATGCCGTATATGTTTTACATATGCAACTAACGTCTGCTCCGTAATTTATAAGATGCTGAACACTTTTAATATCGCCATTTTTTGCTGCTAAATGAAGTGGAGTGTAACCATACTTGTCAATGAGTTCAACGTCTGCTCCTTTATTCACTAATAGCTTAACAATTTCTTCTTTTTTGTGTTTAACGGCAATATGCAGAGGTGTTCTTTCATCTTTGTTTGTTGCATTAAGGTCGGCCTCCTCATCCAGTAGGATTTGAATTATTTCAAAACTTTCAATGCACACAGCGTAATGAAGCGGGGTATTGGAATTCGACCTTCCCTTTGTGATTAAATTTATTTTTGCCTTATTTTGTAAAAGTAATTTCGTGATCTCTATTTGTTTGTTCTTCAAAGCCTCACAAACTAGTAAATATCCATCTAACCATTCAGGGTATTCAGATAGACTGTACTGGAAAAGAATATGTCTTACTTCTTCCAAATTGCCAGAACGGCAAGAGTTTATTAGCGACGAGTATACGTGTATTGGCATAACTGGACAACGTATTTCATGTGTCAGGTATTAACCCTCGCAAGTACTGCTTCTTTCTTGGCAAACCTGTCAAAATAAACGAATAAACTTTAGATTTATCAAACTAAATTTATTTTGATAACATTCGTTTTCAAAGAACGAAGTCTTGTTCATTGTTTGAGCCGAGAAAATAAAGGTGAGTTCTATACGAAAAAGATAAAAAAATTTTAATCGATTCATATCACTCGACAACATTACAACGCCTTAGCGTGTTTCATGTACAGATGTAATATATTTTAAATATTTTATCCGGAACCTATTCCTTAAAATAAAATCAAGAATCCAACCACCAAATTTGGATAATCACCATATTACCCCATTACCATTTATTTTTTTAGGGGGAAGTTCTTTTTCTTTTCTTTTTAGGAGACAAAGAGGACAAAATTTTTTTCAGATTGCAATGGGAACACTTTTTTGGTGACTGTCCAAATTTGGTCGTTGGATTCTTGATTTTATTTTCAGAAATTCTACTCATTAACTTGATTATTGGACGTTAATTAGAATTTAAAATTTGATTTTATTCTTATTTAAATTTCTTCAATTTTAATTACATAGGATCCTATATAGGTGAATGTAGAGGACTCCCTCTAATACGGTACTTAATGGTACGTATGTCTGTTGGTGCTCCTGGAGGACCAACAAAAATTCTGTGCAGCCGTAGGTGCCATAGAATAGTACTGCGTATCCATCATTTCCTATAGAGGGAAACTATAGGTGAAACATATAGGTGCCTATGTAGGATCCTGTGTAGGTTCCTACATAGTTTCTAAAAATTCATATTGCCATAACTGTACATGTTCTGATGCGCGGTTTTATAGCCATTAGCCTTCGAAACTTTATCTCCTTTCACTATACACGTAAGCTGATGCTGATATTTAGTATGAAAGGTAAGCAGAAAAAGTTAATCCCTAGCGTGGTATTTGCCTCTGCCGTTTTACATTGTCAGTTGAATTTTACAAGAGGAACGTAAAACTACACTGTCTAAAAGGCAAGTCACGGGTGTTTTATTTTTTGCATGTGATTTTAAAGTATCACATTCATTTTCAAGCATTACAGTAAAATTATCACGTGAATCACTGATTTTTTTATGTCCACTAATTAATGCCGTAATTTTCAACCACTTTTTTTCCGTGTAGCTGAATCAGATACGGGTCATAAACGCGAGAGACCCTCAAACCTGGAGCGCCTAGACAAGCTAGGCAGCGCGGGCTCGAATAGGAGTTTAGACGAGTGGCAAAAAAAGGAAACCGCGACAAGCAGTGAAAGGGAGGATAAAAGAAAAAGAGAAGAAGGGGATGATGATTCAGAAAAAGAGAATGATAAATAGAATGTTGGGATCAAACGGATAACAACAGAAAGAGATAGGAAGGAAGGGGGATGTTTGAAAAATTGGAAGCTCTCATAAAAGGGTTCGGAGAGGAAACAAGAAAGAGACTGGATAATATGAACAGGCAGGCGAACTATGAGAGGGTGAACTGAGAAAGGTAAGAGAAAAGTGGCAAGGATGGGATAAACTCTGGAAAGAGGAAAAGACAAGGTTTGGGATAAACTAGAGAGCATAGAGAATAGACAGGGAGAGGTCGACGAAAAGAGAAATAGTGAGATAAAGCAGTTGGAAGAACGGGTAAGCACCTTAAAAATAAGGAATAAACATGTGGTGAAGGAAACGGATAATGGGAGACTAATTAAAGAGAATGATTGTGCTAAAAGTTGTTTAAAGGCATTAAAAGATGCTTTTAAAGAATGTTCATTGAAAAAATATTTATATTGTCAATATAAATTGCTTACAAAATATTATAAAAAACACATAAATGTCTATTTTCCCTGGCAGCTACTTCATTTCGCTGACTTCCCTGACAAACTTGCTTTCCCTGACATTTCTCTGACTTCCTTCACATGTGGTCACCCTGGACTATTGCATAACCCAGCGCGCGATTTTTCAAAAACTACCCTAAAAAATAAATATGCACTAATCATAAAAGTGAGTATTTCGGAATTAAAGGCTCATTTTAGGATCTCCAGCGTGCCCAAAAACATAATGTGCAAGAAAAAGCATTGAATCAGTTTTTAATATTTTCTGTCCGCATGAAAACATCAAAACCCTTTTCCCAAAACCACACCTAACACTAGAAAACTACCCCGTAAAGGAATGTGACGTTAAGCTGAAAATGAAGTATATCAACAGTGTTTGATTTTCTCGGACCGTGCCCAAACAAGCCCTAAATGAACCCTTGATTCCGGCATAGGGCATACGAGTACAATGTTTCGGCACAGTCCGAGAAAATCAACAGTGCTGATATGCTTCATTCTCAGTTTGATGCCGCATTTCTTTACGGGGTACTTTTCGAGTGACAGAAATGGTTCCTGGGAAAGGATTTAACGTTTACAGACGGTTCGAAAATATAAAAAACTAATTCAATACTTTTTATTGGACATATTTTGCACTTTTGGACATGGGCTGATTTTCCAATGTTAAGGGATGGTTTTGGAACATTATTTTTGGGGACGTTGGAGATCCTAAATTAAGCCTTCAATTCAAATGTACTCAATTTTATAATTAGTGCATATTTAGTGCACTTCATCAGCACTTTTAGGTAAGGGGTAATTTTTTATGTTAAGGGAAGGTTTTGGAAAATTGATTTTGTTGGCGTTATAGATCCTAAAATGAGCCCTCAATGTTAAAGTACTCCCTTCTAAGATTAATACATATTTACTTTTTAGGGTAGTTTTTTTTATGATAGCGGTTGTTTTTGAAAAATCGCGCCGGGGTCATGTAAGATCCTTAAATGAGCCCTCGGATCCTGTGAAGGAAATAATTGCATATAGCTGGCAGTACAATGCAATTTTTTTGTTGAAAAAATGCATAGCCCAAAATATGGCTTTTGGGTATTAAATTACCCTTATATAAATCCTTAATTATGGCATAGGTCTTACATTGGTTAGACAAAAAAGTGGTACTTTCAGCATTACCCACCTCTGACAATCGTTGCATCATACTAATCTATAAACATAAAGAAAATACCGAATTACTCTTATAAATTAAATAAATAATTGCCGATCATAATTTTCAAGGCTTAGTTCGAAAATCTTTTGACTTTGAAGTCTTAATTATTTTAATCTGAAGATATTAAACGTAAAACAAGTCAAAATTGAAACCAACCAGATTATAATATTTAAACACTTACACATTGAACAGAATATCAAGACTTTAAATGTGAAATTTGGCCATTTTGAAAAAATTGATAGTGAAATTTTCTTTACGTCTTTAATATATGAATTTAAAACTATTTAAGATTTTTAAGAAATTCAATTTAAAACTGTTGAATTATGAATGCTACACAATTAAATTTCTCTGAAATTATTTTACATTACACTTGTCAAAAAAACAGCTCCCAACTAACCTTAAACATGCAGACGGCAAAAGCACGCTATTTTAACTATGTTTAAATATCCATTCTCAATAAATCGATACCTCGATCAATCGATTAGTTGATATTCACGCCGCAGCGTTGCTCGCAGCTGTGAGTGGTCCCATATCTGAAACCACATCCTCTCCAATTTTATGACAGGTCTATGCCCGTGTGAAAAGTGTAGGAGACGATAACACATGACTGGGTTGCGCGCGCAACAGATTTCTTCTTTTCTCAATCTGAAAACTCGAAGGTGCACACAGGGTTCCCAGTATTGGCTAAATTTAGCCAAACTGGCTAATCCAGGCAGAATTTGGCTATCAATTTTTTTAGATTGGCTAAATGGCTAAATTATTGACTAATTAATTACAAAAACTTGGCTGATATTGGCTGGTTCTAAAAATCTTCCTAAACTCATTGAGGCATTTCATTTTTCTAAGTTTCTCACATGTCAATCTGGGGGATATCGACATTTTCGAAATTTTGTTTTTAAATTGGCTTTACACTTATGATTTCACTTCCGCAAAAACCCCTTATACATTAGGTGCATTAGGCTGGTGTAGCAAACCCCTCTATTGGTTGGTTCATCAGAGCAGCCACGACAACTGCGACAAAAATTAGGTATTTAATTTTTCTAAGTTTGTCACATGCCAATCTGGGGAATATCTAGAGCAGCCACGACAACCATGAGTTTTTGTGTAAAACAAGTTTGAATTTTCCCGCACCATTTTATACTTTCATCTCTGTCTCAACTACTTGGTTTGTTGCTGATAATATTTTGAAGTTTATTAAATCGATTTTAATGCATTATGACGCAATAACCAAGATTTTGTTGATTACGTATGTTTTTAAAAAATTGA
>JAAAKG020082608.1:0-16728 GCA_010014905.2 Druon quercuslanigerum | reverse complement strand
AGATCCAACAGGTGCGCGCCCTAGGCGCGCTCAAAGTTGCGAGCCGCGCGCGAAGCGCGCGATGAGAATGTGCCCGCACAGCGGGCAGATTTTTTATTTTTCAATCATCTCAATACAGACTTTATGCTCTTTCGTTATGCTTGTCCGAAGATAATTCTTTTTAATTGAAAAGACTGCTACTATATTTTAGGTTCAGAATTAATTTCTTTTGGTTAAAAATCTTACTATTCGGTTGAAGATGGAGCTATTTTGTTCATAATTCGATTTTTGTTGGCTGACAATTATTTTTATAACTGAAAACTTAAGTAATTTATTTTTAAATAAACTTTTTAGATAAAAACTCGACTATTACTATAATGCTATTTTATTTATTGCTGTATTACTATATTACTCGACTACACTAATGAAAAATGAACTATTTCATTATTGGTTAAGAAATAACAGTTTTTAGTCAAAAGTTCAAGAATTTGTTTGAAAATTTATGTATTTTGTTGAAAGATCGTCTTTTTTGTAGAAATTAATCTTCTTGGTTCAAAATTTCACTGCATATTTAAAAGTTTAGCTACTTTGTTAAAAAATAATGTTATTAGTTGAAGATCCATCACTCCGGTTGAATATTCAATTATTTTGTTGAAAATTCGTCTTTTAGCACTTAAAATCATATATATTCTTTTTGGTTGAAAGATTATATTTTCAGATTGAATATTCAACTGTTTTCTAGAGAATTCTCCTGCTTGGTTTGAAAATTCAATAATTTGGTTCACATTTTTTTCTTTCTTATTGCCAAAAAAGTCTTTGCTGGTTGATGTTTAAATTTTTTCGTTTGAAAGTTCGCCTATTTATATGAAAATGTATCTCTATTCGTTGAAATTTTAAATGAGATTACTGTCCCAATTACTGCGGTATCAAGCCTTAATCTTACTCTACTTGGCTATTATTTTCAATGTATAATGAAATAAACCTTTTTTTTGTTTCACTCTAAAGTAGGGTATATTTTGCGCACATAGACAGTGATACCGAAGAAAACATAAAGTAAGATTAAAAAATATAACAAATTTAGATCAAATGTATGAAAAATCATGTTATGTGATTAAAAATATAACTATTTCATCTATATAACTAGTTCATCTTTTTGGGATAAAAATGTCTACATTTTTGGTAAAGAAGTTCTTGTTTGAAAATTCAACTGTGTTTTAGAAAAATCGCCTTTTTGGGTTTGAAGATTCGACGATTTGGTTAAAAATGCAACTGTTTGTAGTTGAAGTAAATTCTTTTTTGGTTTAAAATTTGTTATTGTAGGTTGAAAGTTTAAATATTTGGTTAAAAATTCGTCTCTTTTGCTTGAGTGTTTGATTGTTTGATTGTAAATAAAACTGTTTGGACTAAAATTATTTTGTTTGTTTGTTAAAAACTCCACCATTTTGATTAACATGCAATATATTTCGAATTTAAATCTATATCGGTTCATTTTGAATTTGTTATGGTACCGATATATTAATTTCTTTTAAAGCGTGTATCCGCCTATTTTTGTCAAAAACACCCTATTTTTCCCTGTTTTAATAGCATTTTTGGCTGTGAAGTCTGTTAAAATATTACGTTTGTATATTTTGCATTTTATTTTAGGCGTTATAAAATAAAATCGAAGGATCAATTTTGATTTTAATAAAGTGTGGAAGCGGGGTATTTGTATTTCTTCAAGCTTTATGTGATAATCCATGGCGTAGAAGGGGAGAGATAGAAAAAGTCTTTAAAATATAGCGCGACGTAGTGTATTTGAACGGCCCCTAACGAAAATACAGAAAAAACTGGGGGCTCACTAAAGTTACGGTTTAAATAAAAGTTGATATCTTTTAGATTTGGCACTTCAGCACCAATAGAATAGAACATACGTATACGGGTGATTTTTTTTAACTTGAAACTTTCAAATATCTCGAAAAATAGACACTCTCTGAAAAAATCTTATGAATCAAAATTTAATCACTCTGAGGAGTACATACACTGATGTTAAAATCGGTTCACCCACACCGCTCCCTGGAGGTGGGGGTGGAGGAAAGTTCGAAATCTTAAATGGGAACTCCTATTTTTTATTGCATATTCGGATTCTTTGGAGAAAAATGCGTATGATTTGTCTAGAATATTTTTCTCGTTTCAAATTTTTTTTTACATTTTTTTCGAACTTGCCCCCACCTTCACCCCCAGGAGGTGCTGTGGGGTTATTGATTTTAACAGCAGTGTAGGTACTCCTCAGAGTGATTAAATTTTGATTCATAAGATTTTTTCAGGGAGTGCCTATTTTTCGAGATATTTGAAAGTTTCAAGTTAAAAAAATCACCCTGTATATATAGGCGCATTCAACACACTAACCGCTTACAAAGTAGGGCTGGTAAGTTAGGGATCGATTTACGGTTGTCGATCTATAACTTCATTAAGTTATGTATATCAGAGTTCGATTGTATGTTTGCTGTAATGTAAAAATAATATAATTAATTAGACAAAATGTCGAAGTGGACAAAGGGAAAAATACCTTATTTATGAATAGGCTCAATAACAATTGTGTTTTATTAGAAAACCAGCTGAGGTATCATTTAGAAAGTAATGCATTCAGAAAAAAATGCGTAAAAGGGATTTCCCTTTGATCCATTTCTTTGCTGATGTTTTATTTGAAGAATGGTAAATCGTGTGAGCGATTTACCCTATTCTTCGATACGTGTAATGTAATCACTTGACTGAATCAATGAATTCGCGACTTTGATCGTAACGGCCAACGACCACTGATAAATAATTAGATAGGCGACGCGTGGCGTAACAATTGGCCGGTACGGCAGAAAAGTAGGCCAACTAGACGCAGCCTACATATTGTTTCGGTGCTTGCATAACGTACAACATACGGGGGCAACGACATTCTCGTCTATGAATTGCGCTGGTCTCGATCTTGTGAAAGCGTGAGACCACGTGGATCCAAGCGTCGCGAATAATCACTTTCGAGTTTCACAGGACCACGTGGGCGAAAGAAGATTGACGTACAAGCGAATCACTGATTTTATCAGGAGACGATACAACCGCTTTGCACACTTGCATCGATTTAGTTAGGATGCGTTTTAACTGGGTTTAATGTCTATGGAGCACGACATTAGCGTTCAAGATATTATGCTCCTGGAAAGTGAGATGCCGCTTGCGAGAGAAATCAGCGAATCCTCGTAAACGAACGACATTTATGGCTCAGAGGTCAAATGTCACGGGTCAAATTATACTCAGTTCTACTTTGCCTTTCTATTATACTTTCGAAAGTGATTTATATGTATTGCTCAATTTTAGTAGAATTTCTTGAAATTTCTTCAGAATTTTATATAGATAAATTGTTAGATATGAGGATTGGAATAATTTTTCAGTTGGAAATTAACAAAAAATTAAGATTAAGATATTTTATTATCTTAGGAATAAATAGGTTGTGCTGCTCAGTACAAATTTGGGCTAACCCGTGATTGCTACATCGGAGGCCGGGGTTCAATTCCCCACTGGAAAATCAATTTTTTAACGTAAATGAAACTAACGCTGTGATATAAAACAATTCCTTGTAAATTTAAGTTCCCCGCTGATAACAGAGAACCACATCAAACCAATCTGCATATTATTGACTGTACGTGTGTAGGAACAACTAGAACTTAAAAGTCTTGCCTTAAAACGTCGTGTCGCAAAAGGACGATTTTGTTGTATTTTAGTTTTGGACGATATTTTAATTTGGTCGATTTTAGAGCTTAATGTTTCTAATTTTTGTAACTGAATTTTCGAAAATTCAATAATTTAAAATTGATTTTAATTTCCAGATGATATTTAGACATTCTCAAATTAAAAGAGCTTTAAGTTTAACTTATTTCAATTAAAACATTAAACACCGTTTTTTAAAGTTAAATTGTTCAGAATTGTACAATTTCCAGCTGCAAGGGTTAATAGTTAAATATTTAAATAACTTGAAAAGAATTGAAGCACAAATCTTATAGAATTTATTATAATTTTCGATTGAAAATCTTAATGGCTGAATATTTTTTAGTGCCTTTCGATTTAGAAATTTTCCAAATTAGATTCTTTAATTTGAAAATTGTTTTTTAAATGTTTCCAATGAAGCCATTTGTCAAAATGGGCCAATCTATTATAGGACTAAATTAATATCCAGAAAGTAACTGGAAGCAGGTGTATTTCATATTCGAAGGAAAAGTATAACCTGTGTGCCTATGGCAATCTCCAAGTTTAGAGGCGTTTTTCTCGAAAAACGATTTTTCGAAGTTTAAACTTTAAAAATGGCTCGTTGGCTTGGTTTTGAATTTAGAGGGTTCGCTTGTTGGACCTAAAATGCCGTGAAATTATCCTGCTATATGCCCCTATACGTAGCTCCATACCGGCCATAAGGGCTCTTTTCATTCGGATGCCCACATATATAATTTTCTTCAAAGCTAATCAACTCATTCATATTTATATATCGCTTTTACTGAATTGTTGGCTTTATTTATGATGCATTAGAAAAAACATTCGTCATAGAGGATAGATAGGGGATCTGACTAATGTGTCGACTAAGATCTCTTTTCCACGCTGCATATTCGATTCCATTTCGGGGATTTCATCACAGTTACCCGTACTCTTTATTACTGAATATTTCCTTCTATCTCTTCCTGACGAAATACTCATGATTTAAAAACTGCACTGTAAAAAATATTGTGTTATTTTACATCATACTACTTTGGAAACTAATTGACCCATATAATATGTAGTGAAAAATGAGCAACGAGATAATCCTTAAAAAATGTGGTGCGGGAGAGACGCTAGTTGACACATGGGAAAGAAATTGGTTAAGATGCTTCGGGCATGTTAAGAGAATGAAGGATGAACGACTAACGAAACAAGTGTATCAAGGTAAAGTAAATGGCAGCGTGCCCAGTAGCAGACCGCAGAAAGAATGGTTAGAATGTGTGAATGAGGCCCTAGTTAGAAGGAACATAAGAAGCCATAGAAACACGAGAGCCTGCATGAAAAAATGCATGGACATTAAAGAAGCTAGAGAAGTATGCCAGGACAGAAAAGTATGGCGGAGAATAGTTAATAAGAAGAGTGTCAGTAGGGTGAATGACGCCTGGAACAAAAGACCTTAGATACTAATGGACCCAAGTGGGGAACCTCACATGACGACTCGGGGTGATCTTGACTTGAGGTGATTGCTAGAGAGATTCGTCAGCAATCTGCGTCGGAGCAGTGTTGTGGAATGAACGTGTTATTTAAATAAATAACACGAGAATTCTAGATCAACCTAAAAATTCTATAACCCCTTCCTCACACTACTCCCTTCCCCGCCAAGTGAGTCACGCCTAACCCGAAAGGTAAAAGGCTTAATGTTGTAATAATAATAATAATAATTTACAAGCGTCTTTCTGAATGAACGAGGCTTTCGCAAAAAAAAAACGAACGCCGCTGAAAAAAAACAGACTGCGTATAAATTCACAGCCACACCATTGAAAAAAGTTTGTACTTTTACATTGGACTGATTGGCGTTCCATGGCAGAGTCAATCTTGGCGCAATATATCAAAACACTAGATATTTCAGCCAATGATATTCTCCTACAAATCTATATAAACACTGCCATTTGCTGAGATGTCAGGTGATTTGAAGTTTTGCATTTTTACGTAAAGAATGACACTGCCATGGGGTGCCACCCTGAAAAGAAACCACCGTAAAAAATGTTGTAATAACCTGCTTGCTGCTGCTGGTCCCTCGACAGTCCACTACTGGCGACTTCGGGCTTTTCCGCGATTTGTCATTTAGGCCCGAAAGGAGCCTCCATCAGTGGCAATAACATATAAATTCACCGTCTCATGTAAATACAATGCTTTATGTATCTTTATAACGTATAATATAGGTCAAATATTTTACAGTGTAATACGCTGCAATTTTACACTTCAACTGTCAAGGTACCATGGTCACGACTTTATCGCAATGTTCAGTTCAGTCTAATTATAGGACAATGTTAATTAATATTGATGTCTCGTTAATTTACTTCTTTATTCACAGTCAAGTTATCGAAGTCTGATAGGTTAAATTATGGTCGAATTTGATTTTCAGCATAACTTTTTTTTACAGTGTGTATGACATAGAAACTGTATTTCATAGTATAATTTAAGTTAACTTTTTGCTTAGGCTGACCCAATTTCTATCCTAAGTTATATTTTAACCTCTAACTTCATCAGTGCACGTTTTATAAATTACAACCATCATACTTCTTACTCTATATTAAGATAAATTATAGATTATTAATATACTTTGTTTTATTGAATTCAGAAGTGGACATGTAATAGGTCCGTTTTGCACATTTACTGTCTTTTTTAATAAAGAAGTATTAGGCCCATGCCCCACAGTCACAAGCGATTTAAAGGTATAAACTGTTAAGCTTGAATTAAAAAAGTTACCGGTAATCTTCTATGAATTTTGAGTGGCCACCCTGATATTGTGCCTATAAATTTGACATTTTTAAAAATTGTAGACGTTTACCTCAAACGTAGTAAATATTTCCTAATATATTCCAGGAGGATTCACAATTGCATTTATCACATAAAGTTAAATTGTCCTCAATTTGTAAATTAAGAAATTGGGCATTCTTTCAAAATGAAATTATTTTATTGTTTAAGCACTCCATGATTCAGACGTATTTTAAAAAATAACATTTATTTTTAAATCTATACATTCGTTGTAAATAATAAATGACAGATAGTCTCTTAGGGATTGGAAATCTAGGAAAGCACTTGAAACATTTAAAAGCGGGAGAGCGAGAGACTTACTGCAAATCGAGTGCGAATCAGACAATCGTTTATTAGCATGGTCCGAGAAAGTCCCACAGACACAGACAGATAGAAAAGACAGTAAAGAAACTCTATCATTTCGTTGACAGGGAACGCCTGCCAAGACGCCCACGCGGTATCCGCGGCATGCCCATTTCCCATAAAAATCATCGACCCAATTATTTGCACTGCCGCAAAGGAAAGTAGAATGCAAGGGAACTTTCGATTTCACTATATATCTTTCACTCGCTAACCTCCATTCGCTGAGATATTTTATGGCGATTTGCGGAATTGCTTTTAGAGACTTTTACCTCGCCTTTACAGTGGGTTGTTATAGTGACGAGCAACTTATGGGATAAAATAGAAACACGCTCACTTTAACTTGAAATCACACACTCCGTGCCGAGAACGCGAGGAAATATTCTTATGAGCTATAATATATTATATTTAAAGAGGAATTTACGTTTTAATTGAACCTACATTTATTTTCATGATTGAAACTAATATATATCTAATTGAACAGAGCTCCACTTGTTTTTTGTTGAATGAAGTTAGTTACGCCACAGAAGTTAAGTAAAAAAAATTATAAGAATTAATGAAAATTGAAAACCAGTCAATATAGGTATACCTATATATAGTTGAGATTTTGTGTTAAAGACAAGCACGGGATTTCACCCGGAGCGGGTGTCAATCCAGAAAATTGCACCCATTCCCGGCGAAATCACTGTAATTTTTCAGCTATAACCATATCTGACGACTGTGAGGTAGGTGGTTCTACTGTCTGCGACGGACTGTACATATGGTCCAGTAAAAGTCCCATGCAAAAGTTGACACGCCGATATGCTTTTCAGGCTATTAACTAGTAAATACTTGGTATATCTAAGAGCACCGATATCAGGACGACTAGCTGAACATAATATTGTGGGCATAACTATTAGAACTCTCCTACAAGGTCTTTATACCTGTCTTTATTTTTATTCTCCTTGTCTGTGATTTTCTTGTCGGCTGGTGGCGAAAATTTAATAACGAGCATTGTTCGTTTCTGGAAGTCGGGGAGAACTATGTCAGGACTCATATGTGCGACCGATCGTCGAGGGACTAGTCACTGAGAAATCTTAGATTGTCGCTCTCTTTTAAAAACTCGTTTAAAAACTTTTGCATCTCTTAGAAAACTTGGAAATCTTTCGCCAAGTGCAATGAATTAACGCTACGAAGCATTTGCACAATAGTGTTGTACAGAATTCCTCGGTGAGACGAATTAACGGCCGACTCTATCCGAAATCCGCCGAGTTTAGTCGAATCTGATTTCTCATAAAGATACCTGATCGCGAGAAGTTTTGGAAATCGCGGCACTCTCGGCAATCTCAAAGAAATGTTTAAACTCTCTATACGATTATTAAGATTTTGTTCAGCGCTTCTCATTCTCGAACATGTAATCTTATTTCCCTTGAATCGTTTGTCGGAGCGGTACAATGCCTAATTCCGTAAAAATGACAGAGCTGGTAGAAGCACTTTGAGTACCATATTGTGTCGTTGGATAAACGTGATCTCTGCGTGAATTGGACAACCAGATAGTATGAGTCTTAGGTGCGCAGGGTGTGCGTAACACGTTCTGCAACTATCAGTGTGGCGACGATATACTAAAATGGAAATGACACCGTCTTGGCAAACCCAAATGAAACCCTCAGTGCCTGAGTTTAAACCGGGCGATTTAAGGAAAAAAAGCGTTACGTAAAGCGACATCGACCGACCCTTCGCATTTTGGTGAAAGATGTCGTGGATTCTCTTGTCGAGGAGCTGTTTGTAGAAGTTTTTCTCCTGTGCTTTCTTGATTCGGGCCCTCAGTAGTAAGGACTTGATATGAATAATGTTTGATGCATTTTCCTCAACCTTGATATTGAAGTCGAGGCCTGGTATATCAGCAGCCTTCTACGCTGCTTTCTACAGAAACGCTCCGTTAACCATTTCTTTGTCTTCCCTGAATATTTCAAAAAGAAGGTCTCTTCCATTTGCGACTATATACGCTGTACTCAGAATGATCTTGTTTTAAAGAAACTTGAGATTCAACATTCCGCGACCCCTTCGAAAGCCTGAGTTGCAAAGTCGCGATATCCCTGATGTTGAGAGATCTGAATTCGATCTTCATCCATGAAACCATAAATGATTAGTGTAGTAGCGGGACGGCAAGCATATTCGTTGCAGATACGTCGTTCCTAGCCGGCACTTTGAAAGACCATGTCTGTCGTATAAGATGTTTGTATCTGCGTCGGATTGCATCTTTTATAGATGTTAGTTCTTAAATGTGGCTCTGTGGCTTGTCCAGGTATGAGTCTATACCTCAAGGACCAAGATGTTGTATCGCGCTTCTGTTGACCAGCTCAGAATTCTTGGAAATACAAGCTATTAGCCCTCGCTTCAAATGAACCTTGGCGCATTTTTCGGGTCCATATTATATCACATGCAGCAATGTCACATCTATGACAATGTCACATCGATGACATGTCACATCTGCGGCATGTTACCACTGCCGTATCTTTACCTAGCGGCTTCTCTCAACAATGGAAAGGATTCAACCAATATTATTTCTGTGACCAGTCACAGGGGTGCCTTCCCGCCCCCCCCCCTCCACGAGATGTTGGAAAAGAGGTAGGGGAGTAATCTTGCATTATATCTGTGAAGAGTCACAGGGCTTTGGTGAGAGATGCCCCAAAAATGGCAATTTCACTGTGAGAAATGTCGCGCGAGAGAAAAGCCGCTAGACAGAGATGCCACAGTTGTGCCATGCCGGAGATGAGACATGACGCCGATGTGACATGCCTCAAATACGACATTTTGCAGAAGTAACTTGCCGCAGAGAGACTTACCGCATGTGACATGACGTGTTCCCCATTTTTATAACCCAAACTCCATTTAAATTTCCCGAAAGTACTTCTCGACAATCCCTAGGGTTCGTTCGGATTTCTCACCTGGGTGAACCGTTCAGGAATCACGAGAGTGAAGAGTGAGGGTCACTAGATGGTTGATTATTTCACCTGGCGAAAAAGGGTAGGTGGAAGTTAGTGAACGCCGAAATTGGCGGGAGGAATTAGCGGGAAGTTGGGAAGTCAGCGCACCCGGAAAACATATCGTTATTTTGTGAGAGGACCAAAATCCGATAGCAAATAAAGAATCAGGAAACATCGTAGTGTATAAAACGGAACGTAAGTTGATGTGAAGAACATTACTATTTTTTAGGTTATAGTCCGCTTTTTTCAATTGCAAAAAACCCAACAAGCTGGTTTAATTTTCTTGAAATATTATAGTAATAGCAGAAATATGTGTATTATATGTATTATTATTATTATTATATGTATTATATGTGTATTAATATTGAATATTTTCTTGTTTAGTCCAGAGAAAAGACGCTTAATTCAGGTATAAATAATTATTTTCATAGTGTTTAAAGGAAACCGTCAGTAAAATAACATGTAAGCTTTTGTTTTTTGTCTAAATATTCTTCTTTCAACTCTAGTGACCTTTTTTCTATATGCAAGTCTGAAAGTAAAAATTTGTATTTTCGATATTTCAGTGTTTCTTCTTTCTTGTAGAGTTTTATGTTATTTTATATATTTAATATGTTATTTTATATTATTTATGAAACTCAAGCTAGCTTCTTTTTCATAAAAAACAAGATCTGAATGAAATTTTAGCTGAAAATACCCAAATACTATAAGGATAAATAATCGTTTACAAATTATTACAAATATTTCAAGTAGATTTTCGTCGATTTTCGAGTCGAGTTCAGAGGGGGACAAATCAATACTTTGTTCCCCTTGGTCGATTTCTGGGGTGGCGAGGATTGCCCCCTTTGTCCCTAGGTCTCCGCCACCTCTGATTGCATACGTAATGTATCAATAAGTTTCAAAATGTTCAAAATTACATTATTAAGTTATTTTAGGCTAGATACATTTAAAATTTTTATATTAAAATTTTTTTAACTTAAAAGTTCTTAGATGAGAAGTTAAATGATTTGCATTTAAAATAGTTTTGAATTTTTCTAGAATATGTAATTAACTTTTAAATTTAATTACATTTGTTCTGCAACTTTTAGAAAATCCTGAGAATTTAAAAAAAATTTCTTCAAATTTGGATTTATAAATCTCAGTTGAACACTTATTATTTGTAGAAAAAATTAGATAAATTTTAAGAGATATTTAGAATTTTTAAATAGATTCAAAATTAATTTAGAACTTAAAATTATATTAAATAAATTCAAATTATATCAAATAAAAGCACCAAGACTTTCGAATTAAAACAGTAAAAATCTGGAAATTCTTAAAATTTGAACGAATTTAGAATCATTTAATCAAACACAGTATTGCTCAGTTTTTATTACGTAAAGTACAGATTCATTTGAAAAATTACTGATTTATTTATTTATATTTATAGTTGATAAAATAATACTGTTTTTTATATATAAAAATCAACTTCAAACGCTTTCCATCTTTAATTGTGTAAGTCTTGAAGACTACACTTTAAAATTCCTTAAATTACAAATATACATTTAAAAATAAAAATCTAAAATAAAGAATTTTTAAAGTAAAATATTTTTGAATTAAGCATTGTAATCTGAATGATATTACAATTTACACATATATTTATTCACCTAATTATTTTTAAAATGGTTGAAATCGAATTTGGACGACAGATTTTTCTTCTAAAAATTTGTAAAATCCCCAGTTAAGGAATAAATTCCGGGTCATTTCCCGGTCTCAGAAAATTTCCGGTCAGTTCCCACACGTTAAGAATACTGAAACTTAAATAGAAATAAACTATTTTTATGAAATAAATTTTCCGAACGACAATGCTACTTGATTGACGTAAAATGTTCTATATTAATTTTGATATGTTATCCAAAGGAATGCAAAAGAATGTTTTAATTTCTGGAGGGAGGTCCTTGAACTCCCATCAAAGCAATTCTGCGGAAAGCACTTCTAAAGGTAATCATAATTCAAAGTACATAGATAAAAATATTTACCAATACAAAAATGTGCATAAATAATATAAATTAATTAATTTAATTGCCTCATTGCAGTAACATTGTTGCAATGTTGCGTGCTGTTTTGGCATATTCGAAAAACACTTTTTTCCACGTCCAAAGAAACGGACGGACGAACGTGCAGTAGTTTTTCTACTAGAAAGTTGGAAGTCCCATGAGAAGTATTTTAAAAAGGGCATTTTGCGACATGAAGAAATTTGGAAAAAAATCAGCTATTTGCGAAAGAATTACATGAGAATAAATTACCGTAATTCACAAACAGGAGTCGAAGCAGAAACGTGCAAGTATTACGTCAGCAAACTGCTCGAAAAACTGTAAATAGATATTAGCGTTATTTAAGAAATTTTAAGCACTAGAGCATATGCTGTTGATTAAATTATTTGCTTCTAATATTTTTACCAAGAATCTCAATTTCATTTTTATAGTAACTTAAGGGCGTTGGGAGTAGGACCCAACCTCAAAATTGAATTGGCTCATTGTACTCCATAAGTTCCAGAATTACATATTTTTTAAATATTCAGGGCCTCTTCGTGTTGTTAAATAAATCTATATGTGTTTCAGAGTAGTATTTTTGCAAGTACTCTCAAGTTGAATATTCTAAGAGTAACATTTTCCTTAAACTTGATTTATTATTGAAAATTATCTTCATTGCATGGGTATCAATTGCAAAATTATTGGTATATATGCATTGCAAGGTAATTATTTTTTATGGTCCTATTTATGTTTTCTTTAGTTCTACAGTATTAAACTCTTTTTATAATACGACGTTATGTGCATCGCAGGGCTTTTAATTATAATATTGTCTATGCTGTAATGATAAATAATTATTAAGAATTCCATATATTTCAAAAGCAATATTTTGCCGAAGACAATTTGAAAATTTGCCAAATGCAAAAAAGTCTGAGAAGAATAGCATAACAAGAATAGTATGATGTTCGATTACTTGTGTATCATTTGACATTCATACTTTATTATGCTCAAAAATATAATTTCTAGTTATATTTTTCTATAACAAATGTACTTGGCATATATGACACTATGTTTCAGAGTAGTATACTGAAACTTTCATGGTTTTATTCAATGGCTTTGTATAAATAATTCATGTATTATTAATTAAAATACTTTTTCGATATGCTTCTTATCGAATAGAGCATAACAGATTATAAAGTAGTAGAAACATTTTCTTTTTGTCATTCCTGATACTTCATCTCTGTCATTATTAACTTCCTCATTCGTCATTAATATTTGGTAACATATTGTGAAGTACACAACATGCCCAAATTGTGTATTGAATCAAGTCTAGAACGCGTTCTTGCTTCTGAAAATTAAATATAAAATTAATTAATTTAACTTTATAATAAATACTAAACAAAAAACATAATATTTTATATTTCAGCCAAAAAAATATTTAAATTTTATCTGAAAAACAGTTTCATTCAACCAAAAAAGAAAAATTACCAACAAGAGTTGAATTTTCATTTAAAACAAGATTTTAATTTGAAGAGAGAAACAAAATTTCAACCAAACCGTTGAATTTTCAAGCAAAACGATTCCAGATAAATAAAAAATCCCTGATAAATACCAGGTTTTCCGATTAATTATTATAAATATTAATTTATCCTTTATTTTTTAATATATAGTTAATTAAAACTACTTTCGCTCTATCGAAATAAAAGATGCAGTATTTACAATACCTTTTTCTGAGTCTAGAATCAGAAAGTATTTTTTCTCTAAGAAAATGTTTGCTCGAAAATGTCTGTTTCCTTAAAATTTATCCGTTAAAAATCATTTTGTTTGGAATTTTGTCAGGTAAACTAATTAAAAATATTTCCGCGAAGTTTAAGATCACAAAATTATCAGACACTTACGGGTGGTAAATTTGCACGATTAAAATAAGGATGTATTTTCAAGGAAGAACTGGGTAAGCTTTATCGCCAACTATATACTCTTCATTTGCAAATATGGCTTGTCGGTTTGATCTAATGTCTTTAAATAAATCAGAATTTCTGAAAACCCGTAAATTACCAACTGAACCCGGATATCCAGCAAAAACATTAGTAAAATAAATATCTCTGTCACACACTGCTTGTAAGGTCAATGAATGAAACTTGCGAGTAATATAACAATGCGATTCCACCTGCAAATAATTAATAAGAAAAATATATACGTCATCAGAAACAAGCTTAGTGCTTTCATGCATAATTAGAATCTAATTATCCATAAATAACTTTGCAAATTGCATACATATATATATGTATACAAATTGCACATACTTCTGGTGCTTTTATTTTGATGAATGATCCATCGATTGCACTAATAACATCCCTCAATCCTCATATTCCCCTAAATTTTTCTTTCGCCGTAATTAATTGATCCCCTGTTGGCCAAACTATTATACGTGGAGCTATTTGGTTTTGAACGTCCACTACTTTTCGAGAACATAAGTGTAACGTTGAATTTGAAAAATCAAATCTTCAAGCAACTGACTTTAAACATAGAATAATATTAAAAGGTGTGTGCGTTGTTTATTAAAGTAGTTTGAAAATTTAATTCTTATATTCTTTTACAAAGATGCATAGATTTAAATTACGATGTACCTATAAGAGTCAGGCGATGCCAGTAACCATATTATCGACAGCAGTTTTTTTCGAGCTAGAATTATGCAGTTATTAAATGCAGTCAGCTTTATTCTAAAATGATCCTTAAATTGTTTTGCGTTAAATTGCGGAACAATTTTTTTCAGAAAATCCAATTATCCTAAAAGGCGTTTCTCTCAGGCCTCGAACTTTCATGGAAACTTCCATTAAAATGTCAGCACTTTTTTCCTCATTATCATTATCCGTATCATCACTTTCCAACATAGTTGCAAACGTCATCGTTTGCAACAATAACTGGTTTCATGCAATTGAAGCAACAATTATTTTCTTCCGCTGCATCTCCATTTTACGTTGTTAAATGTAAACATAACCTGGCAATGTTTGTATTCGCGGCATGATTTGCGCCAAAGCCTTTCACACGCAACCGTTCAAAGAAGACCACACTTCGCAGTTCACTTTAGTAAACGACGCCCCTTTTCCAGGTTCACCCGATGAGTGCACTCGGTGAGAAACCTGAACGAGCCCCTAGAGCTGCGTTCAGTTGCTTTGCATTTGTAGTACAGTTCTTGAGATAATCCATGTTCAATACACGAGTAAACTAATGCCTTTGATGTTCAGGCTCGCCTCATAAGTACCCTTGGGAATTGCGAAGTGCGAGAAATAGCGACAATAATGTGAGGCAGAAAAGGAGAGTGCTCAGAGTATCGCTCTGAAAGGCCTCTCTTGAAGGTCACGCTATTAGTTGTCACATGATGCTTTCCAGATGAGATAGTAAATCTGATTTTCCAAATGGACAACAATCTCTGTGTGGATGAACCTTCAAGCTTTCTAACAGACAGATGTTAAGTCTCTGGGAGGTTTAAACGTAAGTTTTCCGGTAGTCATTACAGGTCATCGACAGGGTTCTTTCAGCCGCATCGTTCATACGTCTCTCGACCCATAAGTCCGATTGGCCAGCGCTGGTGGGTTAACCGTTAAGGGAAACTTCTTTTACCAAGTCTTGATACCATCAGATCCCTCAGCGGAATACTTATGCATGCCTCTTAATACTTTCTTTACCTCTTTGGCAGTGATAGGTGGGCATTCCTCCATACATACTTTTAATGATGTTATGCTAAACATAGTAGACTTCTCTACAAAATGCCTCGACCTCCCATGGTTTGTGTGGGAGATCCACAGTAAGTGGAGGGTTTCGCACGACTTGATATGGATGAGAGAAAAACTCTTTATTTTCGTTGACCGATCTCTCCTTCCGCTCTAGAATTCTCCTAGAGGTAGATAGTACCAGTATTCGTGAACTTCGTGCCAAATGTTATGTAGTCAATCACACTCTGGTTGGGGATCCTTGCAGATGCGGCCAGCCTATCTCTATGTTAAGTTGATGTACGCACATTTTTGGCTTATGATTAATTCTTGGTTTTCTTTTATGGTTTGCATCCGCCAACGTTCTCGCTGCATTATAAATACCATAATTGATGGTCTAGAGTTGGGGCTGTTCGAAAAAATCTTCACAAACCGCGTCATGTACTTGAGCCATATCTTTGGGCTTAAGAGAAACCTGAATGCTGATTTTTCTCCTGATTCTAAAGCATCGTTCTTCCTCTACTGGATGTCTGCCCGCAGTTGGCCTTAGTGTTGCCTCTCTTTTTCAGTAGATGTATAGGGCCGGTTCTAACTCAAGATTCCTACCTTACCGGCATCCAGAAGCTTCCACCTGTAGTGTTTCATGTCCGTGCTAAGCTTTTGAGGGAAAAGTGGTTCATGCCCGTGCTAAGCTTTGAGAGCATTATCGAAGGGTCCTGATGACGTCACGATTGCGCAATGGCCTGGAGCCAAATTCATGTAAACAGGTTCAAGGTTATTCAGATGCATGTGTTAAGGTCAAATAAGAAAAAAAAGAATGATTTATTTTTTCCTGCCTGATAATACTTTAACTAACAAATTTCTGCCTTTTACTTGTTTAATGCGTATAAGCTTCTAAAAATTTTTAGGAAGATCTGATGATGTTATAGAATAATATTACGCAATTGTGTGAAGGTTAACTTTTGAAAAAAAAACAAGTTTCGAGGTTATTCACATGCATGTGTCAAGGTTAAATGAGAAAAAAGAATAATTTCCCTGTGAGAAGCGTTCTTCTACATTC
Source organism: Druon quercuslanigerum (assembly GCA_010014905.2). NCBI lineage: Eukaryota > Metazoa > Arthropoda > Insecta > Hymenoptera > Cynipidae > Druon > Druon quercuslanigerum. The sequence continues at coordinate 131 of JAAAKG020082608.1, read as the reverse complement.
TCGAATTTTCCTGAATATTATAATTAACTCGTTAACCGTAGGGTTTTTTTTCGCACCACTTAACCATAGGGGGGGGGGGGGGGGCGATTTGACCCGGCGCTTTAAAAAAATCGAAAACGTGTTCCTAAAAA